>JAVQJL010080010.1:0-63079 GCA_036024295.1 Nannoperca obscura
TGGGTCTTTGTGTGTGTGGAAGTTGGTCTCGACCGGCTCCATGTGATTGAGTGCCCTGAGATAACTTTGTTATGATATGGCGCTATATAAATAAAATTGAATTGAATTGAATTGAATCCTATAAGCTGACTATAAAGGGTTTAAAAAAAAAAAACCCATAAATATTTCATACGCTGAGTAGGACTAACCATGATGATGGGCCTAGGTGGTCTGAAAAGAACATTTGTTTGGGTCTTGTTTACCACTTGATGATACCGTCAGGACCTCATCTTCTCAGCACTGCTCAGAGCAGAGGCAGACCTGACTATATCATTGGACTACAGCGGAATGATTTTATCGCTTACTTGCGGTCACCACAGGGAAGCCACTTACATTATTTGTTCCCGCTGTCTGTTTTGGTTGATCTATTGTGGGTATTGGTATTTGTCTGCTGCTATTCATTCTACCCTGTAGTGATGTGTCGAGCATGTGTAACAATAATGATGCAGAGTTTGATTTTTCTCATGTGACAAACAGCTGACTGGTTTGGAGTTGTTCGACAGCTACACAGTATAGGACAGAGATTAGTAGTTATTGTCATTTTCTCTATGCCCACCCACAATATGATTTCTGTGGCCTTGATGTGTTTAATTTGATTAAAACACCAGTTATGAGTGAAGTCTCTGCAACCTTTATTTCCGTATGCAGACTAGTCCTTTACTGTTGTCATCTTTTATAAAAACTAAAATCACTTCAGTTATCCAGCTATCATAAAGAGATTCAGTGAACAGATACATTTTGCGTGATAGTCTCATGCTTTTGTATGAGAAGCGAAGCCAAGAAGGTTATTGGATATTTCATTATAGGATATCGGGCAGATGTTCATTTCTAAAACAACGTCAAACTCAATGGGAACAAGAGCTATTGTCATCAAATGCTGGAAGTGCATCTCTCTTATACAAACAACTAAAGAGTGATTCTGTATAACTCAGTTTTTCTTTACATGGGAAATTGAATGGATGAGTGTTTGCCTCAAGTAGAAACTTTTCCTGCAAATAGATGTTTCAGGCTGTCAGTGTTATCATATTGTCCCTGACATGATAGTGTAAACGGATGGAATTCCGGAAGAGAAATAATCCTAAAGTAAATCTGGCCTAATCCCCTGAAATGTCTGGAAAGGAATCATTGATAAGCGGTAGCCATAAAGGAAAGTAGATAAGGCCTTTATCTAAAAAGACTGCAACAGCCCCTTATCAGTGGTATTATAAAACTAAAATGTCCTCTTATCGGTTATTCGCTATTTAATGGCACTCAGTGCAAGGTGAATAAAGGGGGAAGCAGGCACAGAAAAGGTAGAGCAGTCTTGTTCCTGAGAACAATGAATATGAAGGACACAGAAAAACTGATTCTGTGATTGTGTGTCTATTGAGTGTGCAAGTGTGTGTGTTTGCATGGGGGGAGGTATTAATGTACATTTAAGACTAAGTGGCTAGTAATAAAGAGATGAAGTAAGAGAAAAGCTACTTAAATTAAGTGAGCATAAACAGAACATTTGAAAGAAAACCACAATCCTGCATGTTAATGTGAGGAAGTTGTTGCCGCGGGATTAATGACCCCCCATCTGTACTTTGTGGTCTGTTCATCTCCAGCAGAGGTGGTATCGGCAGCAAGCATAGAGTACATCTTCTATAAGTGCTTAGCTGATATTACAGCACTGTCAAAATGAGGAAAAGATATTTGCAGAGCGACAGACAAACATGCCTGAGAAGGATCGTAAATGCAGTGACCGAAACAGACATTTTAAACCTGCCAATGGATAACTTTCTCAACACCCACTCGTACATATAATGTACAGCAAGTCTTATCCCACATATAGTAACAGACGCATCAAACCAAGATATGTGGTATGCAATTTTCTGTGTTTGGATACAGACATTGGCTGCAGAATGACATCCCACCGGCGTTATTCCCCGCCCATGTTTACACTAACAGGGAAATTGAGCATTTGGTTATCTGCCAGTCTCAGACATGCACACAGTTACTGGAACGCCTTGCACGACGTGATAAAATTACATTTTTGCAATCAAAAAAAATCCCCATCAAGCTGAATCAATACCTCTCAGACATAGTCTCCACAAAAACTGAACATTGTAAGCTCTGCAGAGGTACATTAGTATTATCAGCAGCGCTCTTGTAGTGGATTGAATTACTATAGTACAGAGGTGTTCCTGTGTGTCCAGTCTGTGTAGAAGACAGCAGGTCAGCGGAGGGATAATCTGCTTTCTACTTTCACTCAGCTGCTGCAGCTGTTACTAAAATACTTTGCTGGCGCAGTTCCATATCGTAGCTGACAGAGTGTTCAAAATATGGCTCTGCTCTCTACTTCGTTATCCATTTATGTGTTGATGGTAATTAGCGGAATGACATCCACTAAAGCCCGAGATCAAATTGTCATTGGTTAATTTCCCGACACGTTATAGGCTATGAGTATAATTTGGGCACGGTGGCGATGATACCTGAGAGTTTTTGTTTGAGATGGCTTGTGATAAATACGCTATCAGCCTCTTGACAGATGTTTGACAGTGTGGTTACAGGTTCACTGAAGTACCTGCAACTGGAGTGCGTGATCAGGGAGCAGAGTAAGTGGAGTGTAAAATCACCATCACTCACCACGTCCTCACTTTTTACCAACTCTCCCTTCGACCCCTCTATCGTGCTCAATCTCTGTCTCTCTCTGCTGGTGGCTGATTAATATTTGATGGCAAAGCCGTCATCGTTTTCCCTACCAGGGGATGAGATTATAATGTTGCATGTTCTCTACAAAGGTGCATGAACAAAGCCACGTCTCACTCCAGGTCCACAGTGACACTAATAACATGGTAGAGCTCATGCATTATAATTCCCGTCTAATCACTGCAGCTTGAAAAGAGAAATGTCTTCATAGTGATGAAAACGCCCATATCCTCACCCCTTTTTTAATATCACAACCAGCATGGTGACCTTCCCGTTTTTTTACTCTCGGTTTTTTTAGCAGCACTCCAAAGAATTGTTGGCTGCCTCCAGCTCCCACGTCAATCCTCAACAAGAGAGTTACGGGTGCCCTGGAGGTCCAGACACCTTGTTGGATTACCTGATTGCCTGTGGTTTCAATTTCGCATTATGGGGAATTTCCAAGTTGAGGAAAATATTTGATCAGTGACATGATTTGCTTATAATATTATGGCTCCGTATGCTGCCTGTTTAATGTGCGTGTCACACAGCAGGGATGTCACTACACTTGAATGTATTTGCTCTGGCATAATTCCTTCGCAAATTATCACTTCAGCATGAACTCTTTGTGTTTCGCACATAGTGGTGGATTATGTCTAAAATACATGAGACATGCGGCTCTCTTTTTGCTCCTTTCAGAGATCTGTCAGTCGTTTAGTTTAAAGTTTGGGGCCGTGCTTCCGAATTCCTATGTCAGTCATCCTGTGTTAACTGAACCATTGAGTCTGCTTTTTTTTGTAGGATCGTGGATTTGTCCCCCATTATGTGTGTTAAAGTCGTGATGGCAAGGTGGTCAAGTATGAATAGAGGTACGAATGACTGTGAAAATGAAACCACACCTGTATGTACTAAGTTGAGCAGTGAAGAGAAAGATATTTAGAAAATACCTTCCACTTTCTCATCCTGCGGAGACTTTCTTCCTGGAAAAACATCTCTGATACATCTTAGATTTACAGTTCAGAATGTCTTGACCCAATTCCCTTCACCCATTACCGGTAGAGTTGTTTTAAAAGTGTGATGACATAAGTCTAGTGGTGGGGGGGCGGGGGGTTTATCAAGAAGGACAGGTCTAACTTGCATTTAAAATGAATGGCGCCATATGACATCCGGTATATTGTTGTAACAGATCTTGGAGGAGAACTATCCCTACACAAGCTTCTGTCTTCTGCTTGTACTTGACTCTACTTAATCATCTTTTAAATGTGTGTGTGTCTCTACGTGTTGAATACTGATCTTTTTCTTCTGTTCTTCCCGCCTCCCTCCTGCACTCGTTCCCCCTCCTTGTCATTGTCTTCCTTCCTATCCCTCTTTCTTACTGTCTTTTGTTTTGAAGCGTTTTTTTACAGCTGATGTTAATTCTGCATACAGCTCCTGGCCACCCACCTGCTCGAAAAAGTGTGCGTGACATGACTGCGGTTTCTCGCAGGGAGTTGTGGCGCAAACTGCAGACGAGACACCAAGTGACCTTTGAGCTTTCATCCTACTCAATTAGCAGCCATAAGTCCTTCCTCTGATTACATTGTCTGTGAAAGAATTCACCTTTCGCCCTCTTTCCCCCCCTCCTCTTCTATTTCTGACAGGTGGGAAAAAAAATGAAAATGATTTAATGCTGTTCTGCAAAGCAAGGGCAGAAGGCAAAGAAAGTTGTTAGAATGGGGGTTCATTGACAATCATCTGTGATTCCGTGGTAAGATGCGGGCGGAGGAAGAAGAAGGAGGCCTGAGATAAGAGGAGAGGCAATCTCAGAAGTGAATACATTAAAAGCTGAAACACTTTGATGAAAGTTGTCAGAAGCTATGAAATACATAACAATGAACAGCTCGGCAGTTGCAGCTCTTTGTTCTTCTCATCATAAGGGATTCATAAACAACAGCAGGGTGACTGTTAATGGTGTCATTCTTTTTTGAGTGATAAAACATATATTCCTGCTGAGGGATTTCTGTATTTTTCCAGTGGCTCGAATGCACTTTTAAGTGACAAGATATTTTGCTGGTTAGAGGTACACTAAAACTCATTATCTTAACTGCCGGCGTGGGGATGCAGGCTCAACAGTTTAAAGAAGCTATATGTCCTGTATGTGACTGCAGGTATTAGTCTCAATGATACAGGAAACTTTATGAAAACGGCACAATGGATCTAGACTCACCTGCACACACTTAGTCTCCTTCCTCTTTCTTCTTCTCTCTCTCTCTTTTTTTTATTTCTCTCTCTCTCCCTTGCACCCTGTTTGCTCAGGCACACATAATCCCCTGCATCAACATTCTCCTTTGATACTTACATAAACACTTGTGCACAGTGGAAGGTTCACAGCAGTTGGTCTTTCTTGGGCAACATGGGGTCAAATCAGCTTTTGAGGATTTAAGGAACAATCACAAACTAAGCCTTTGAGGGAAACAAGACTTCAGTCCACAGACATGCATGAACTGTTTTCCATCCATTTCTTGTGTCTCTTTTTGTATGAATATAAACAAGAGTTTATATGCCCCATGAATAAAGTGATGGAAGGGGAAGTGTGTGTCTTCTTTTGGTCTCGACAGCTCAACGTACAACAGTTGAACATAATAGTTACTACTCCATAAACTATATAAATGTCCAAAATAAATGGCCACAGGTACTTTTGTGTGTGTGTGTGTGTGTGTAGGCAGTCTAAACTGGTTGAAATTTGATATTGATATTGATATTGATATTGTACTGGGCCTGTTCTGAGGTTGTGGGCGTCAAGGGGAAGTGACATTTTCCATCAACATGCTTCACAGGGGTGGAAATAAGTGTTTGTCAAGCATTATTTATATATATATATTTATATCCACACACATACACACACACACACAATGGACACAAATACACACAATCTAAACACCAACATGGTGTAGTGGACAAATTTGCACAGCATGTAGGTAACAGCAGGAAGCAGTAGTGTGATTTGTAGGTGTACTCTCAGAGAAATCCATTTGGCATTGAGAGCTCTAGACTACTGTAAACAGCAAAGTCACTATAGTTGAATGATAGAGTTAAGTATTAAATCTCCCTCAGTACTCCATCAATGAAATTTCATAGATCGGCCAGATGGTGGGGCAATGGCAAGCCTCGTAGCTCTTTAATTACATGGAATATTTTAACTCCACCAGTTTTTACACACCCCATATTCCCACTGCCTTTTGGCCAGAAGGACAAACAAATAAACCTGACAGCAAAGATTAAAACTGCAAAACTATAAATTCAATACTTCTAGATATGAGACTGTGTTTGTGCTGTTGTTGCAAATGTGAAATGGCAGCTCTGCAAATTCTCATAGGCTATCTCAATTTTGCACATGTGTTACATAACCTGGACTCTGCCACGGGCTACTGTTTAATTATTTATTTTATAATCTTGTAGTTTTTCATCTGTAGATTTGTTTTCTGCTGTATGAGCAATATGTGTGTTTTCACATGCATGTGGGTATGTATGTATTACATTTATGTGTGCATCCATGTGTTGCAGTGTTTCCTAGTGTATGGGGTATGTGAATAACTACAGTGTACAAAACATAGCAATAATGAGTTTACATAAGCACAGTTGATATGAATATCATCTGGGATTTAAGATCATTGGCTAATATTAGTTGGCTTGATATTTGCTGCTGGCCTCTGGATGCATAATTTCTCCCTTGGGATAACCCCTTGTTCTGTGACAGGATACAGACAAAACTACGACAATGAACATTTCAGACTATTCACAAACCCTGACTGTATTATAGCCGAGATAAACAGACTCCCTTCTCAGGTAATGATTATGGGCTGTTTGGCAGAGATGTTCTGTCTCATGATATGTCCATTTCATTTCAAGGCCTTCTAGGCACACAGAAACAAACAACAAACCAATGTGAATATTGTAGGAGGGCCGTGGCAGGAACAATATCTTCATTCATTTGGAAAAAAAAACATACTTTCTGTGTACACTCTGTTGCGAAGCTGTGCCAAGCATAGTCCTTGCATTCATAACATCTTCAATAAAGTGGGTGAATGATATTTTACCTTGAATCAGAAGTGCATAGCACAGTAGCATTTTAAAGTCACCACAAGTGAATGTTTCTTCTCAGTTATGCTCATGTGCAGGAAGACACGAGGATGCAGAGGTATTTTCTTAACAAGGGTTTTTTATTTACCCCAAAAATCATTTAAAAAATTCACATAAATAAACAATACTTTAAATAGCCCCTAAAAGAGGTCAACTAAACAGAACTAGCTGAAACAAACAAACAGAATTTAACAATGTGACAAACCAACCCAAACCTAACTCAAAGTTCTGGGAACATATATACTAGGTGATCAAACCAGTTTACATTCACAGGGATTACATAAAACATTTAATATACTAATTAACTGAAAAGAAACAAACTTGGCTGGTCTTTTAACGGATTAAAAAATTCTATTAATCAAAACCAAAGAAACCTGTACCAAACTAAGTCAAATTATTTTTTGGATGTAAACATTTCAGTTTTTTGGAATGTGTTAATCACAAAGTTTCCAAATAACTGCCTGTCAGTTCTTTGACAGGCAAGGAAACAACTTAATTATCATTGTAGGTCTCTCCACTCTCCACTGGGCTGAATTACGTGCACTGGAGTCAAAGCATACTGAAGCCTCTGATGCATTTAACAGGCCTGAGTATATGTTCAGGGTCAGAAAATATTTTCGTTTAAAATAAACAGATCAATATCTGCTTTTATTTGTTATCATCCCTTGATAATGAATCAACCTCTTGCTTTAAGATGGGGTAAGGTGTAGCCTTGAGTGGCAACAGATGCATACGGCATCATGATAGCATAGTGTTAATAAGTGACAGAAGAGGCCTTGAAAGTCTGGAGTCTGTGTTTACTCCTCTTCTTCCTCCTCCAGTCTGAAGAGACCTCCAGGGGCACACATGGACTTCTAATCATCATCACGGTTGTCGTGACTGATGGTAATTGAGAAGCTGACCCCGTCATTATCATTATCAAAATATGAGACCAGACACAGTCTGGTATCCCCACACACCATTCTCCATCTGCACATCCGATAGGTTGCTGAGAGGATGGTGTCGTTAACAAAGGAGAACCTCGTAATATTATACAGAAAAGCATTATACATCAAGTTGACTTTCAGTGAAGGCGGAGACTTAAAACCATCTTTACTCACTGAGGGGATTGAAGACTTTGCTCACAATCAATCTGGCTAGATGTAATTCCAGTCCGCTGTGTTGTGCCATACTCTCCTTGATAGATGGTGGCACACAGCTGTACATCACAGGAAATGTCCCATCACCTGTAGAGAGTAAATGGTTTCTTTATGTTTCATGGTTATGTTTGTATGGCCGTGTGCTGCTCCTGAAATGATTAAGTGTTTTGTTACCTCAAAAAAAAAAAAAAAAAGATTATGGAATACCAATAGTCCTAAAACCTGGATATTAGTTGAACTTCCCGTTCCCTTGCTTGAAAGTGAATAAGTTTCTTGAATGGGTTTTTAGTTAGATGCCTGAAACAAGGCCTGTGGTTAACATGAGCTTAAGAAGTTGTCGTGTTTTGTTCTAAGACACCAAATACATAAATGTTTGTATGCAGCATTGATGGCAAATATGATGGAAATGAAGACAGTTTCCAGGTGTAGACATTTTCTTGAACTAAGTAGAGCTGCATGGTAATGGACAGTTTTAGGATCTTTCCAGATAAACATGCCGAGGGAACCTGCAGTCATTTATTATATGATGCATTCTATTGTTGTTCATACTAAGTGTGTGTGTGTGTGTGTGTGCGTGCGTGCGTGCGTGTGTGTGTGTGTGCGTGCGCGCATGCGAAACTGATGCTTTCAGACTTGAGCACTGGGACCCGATACACCCGAGTCACTCAGGCAAACAGACACAGGACATACATTAGAAAAATCCCATTCAAGTGTGTGTGAGGCTCAATATCAATCAACAGGGAGAAATCAGGTTTCAGATATTTTATATGGTGTGTGTGCAAGTGTGTATATATGCCTGTTTGTGCACATAAGGGTATATTATCTTCACCTGCAGGCAATGCAACACAGCACTCAACATTTTCCTCCAGTGTGATCACATTTAACACAAGCAGCGCTGCAAGGATTGTGTGTGTGTGTGTGTGTGTGTGAGTGTGTGAGAGACAACAATGGCCTTTAATTTTAATACTCTAAAACCAGCATTAACGTTAATGTGCTCGCAGTGCCACATTTTTGTGACTGTTTAGTCATTTCTTTGCTCCAACCAAACCTGCTTGTGCCGAGCCGAGTGACGTGCTACAGCTGAGGATGTGTTTATGGAGATCAGACTGCACCGTGGAATTTGGTTTTAGTGTTTTTGCACAGGCAGACCATTTTATGTTTTGATTTTTGTCACTTTTATTTCGATGTGATGTTTTAAATTTATATTGGCAGTGCTTACTAGTAATGTTGGTTGCAGTTTCTTGTAGAATTTTTAGGATCCTTCTCTCTCAGCTGATCGCAGCTGACCCCTGCTGTCCCTCCCTGGTGACCCCCTGCTGCTCGTTCTCAGCCCCACCTCTTATGTGTACCTCAACTGAAATACAGGATTGGTTGATCCTGAATACATGGTTAAAGCAAAGACAGGCAGAGGGAGAGGGAGAGATAGAGAGAGACAGATGGATAGGGGAACAGAGAAGTTACAAAACATACATGTTATTACATATTTATACATACAGTCAGGTGTTTTATAGGCTACATCTTGTTTTGATGACCTGTACTGGGGACAAAACAGGGTTGATCATTCTCAGCACAAACCAACATGTTTTCTTCTCCCCGAAATGCTTTTATTTGAGCAATACATGCATTTCTATTTTTATTTTTAAGTAATAAATATTTTTTATTTTATCAAAGTCATTTTGACTTAATTTTTGAGCTTGTGAGATTAGAGGGTTTAGAACCACTGCAGTAGTCTGCCCACTTATACACAATATACATAGCCTGCTGAGCAACATAATGACACCTACTAGAGCCTACACTATAGTGAATTGCTGCTTTAAGATACCAGAAATAATTTATTTCTGTTTGGAATTTGAGCAGATGATTAAAGCCAAAAGACCTATGTGACTCAGCCACTGCTGACCTTGTTGCAGCCTACTGAAAACCTTTAACAGAAATTGTGGGTCGTATACTATTTCCATGCTTTAGAATTAAAATTGATTTCAACATGTAGAAGAGTAAGTCAGCAACATCGGCTGGCCAAAATGTCGATGCAATTACCATTCCTCTTGCTCTTGGTAAAAACACAAGGAACACACTTGTGGGTAAGGGACTACCCTCCTATTTATGAAGTTATTTAAATTAAGCATTTTGGAGACTGGCAAAATTGGAATGTACTTTCTTCTTTCTCCTTTTGTTTGTATTTTCAATTCAATGTCATTTCAATTTTATTTATATAGTACCAAATCATAACAGAAGTTATCCCAGAGATTTTCATTGCTATCTATGGAAAACTTTACCAAGCTAACATCAAATAAATGGACTTTACCCAATTAAATTCTTTCTTGGATAATGTGTTTGAGGAATTCCAATTTGTATCCCAAGCTTTTCACAGCACCTCAAGGTCTACTAGATGTTAATTCTTGTTCTGGTCTCGGGTTGTGACACAGTAGATCACATTATTTTGTTAACCTGTTGTGTTCTGTTAAAATGAACCCTGGTGCGTTCGCACAGTTAGCAGCTACAGATCATTTGAGTTAGTGTGAAAGCTTGTCAGTTGAACACTGGATGAGATCAAACAACCTGCTTGAAAAGGAGTGTCTTGGTCTGCATGCACGTTGCGCGGGTTGTTGGTGGTATGAAAGCAAACAGACCAGTGACAGGATTTTTTTTTTAATACTAAATGTGATTTTAGAATTAATTAAAAAGAAACTACTAAGGAATCCATCAGCTGATCCTGAACTGTTCAGGAAGTGATTATATAATTAATATGTATTAGTATTATAATATATTATTAGTAGTATATTTATGCAAATCACAGTAACACCTATGAGTGCTGGGATTTTTTCAGATCAATCAGACAGTCAGTGTGTGACACAGCGAATCCACAGTAATATCCCCTGATTCCACCTGATTTTCAGTCTAATAATACTAATAATGCTCATTATAAGTTATTTGTGACACCAGAAAATAAAGAAGCATTAAAGTGCTGCATAAACTACTATAAGTCCCCAGAATTGGATTGCCCCAAATGGGGCTTGATGGTGTGTTGATCATGCAGGATGACAATCAGCAGATTTGTCCGATCAATGAGTTACCTGTCAGTCTCCAGTGTCATGTTTACTCTTCTAGGTTCGTTTGTTAAAAGTCAGTATATGAACATGAACCGGACTCAAACAAAAAGGCAACAATGTGTAATTTTTTCCCCCACGGGCATGAGGGCTATGCATCTGATTAACTTTTTATTATTAATTAATGCTTCATGAGTACAGTCCTGCTCTTTGGAGATTTTTTCTTAGTCAGAAGAATTTGAAATGAACTTCTTATGAAGTTTTCTGGTGTTTCACCTTTGTTCCCCCGGAACTATAATTGAGGCTTTAAGCCAGAACTCCTGAGTTATCTAATGGTAGCAGCTCCTGTGTCAGGCAGCCAGCCAAAGGGACACATATTATTCAATCTTGTCTTAGGCTTTTCATTGGTATTCAAGATAGAGAACACCTTCTTCTAAAAGTTTGCCTCAGGTACTGTGGAAACACACAGTGTCCACACTTGACTGCAACTGATCCCCATTGATTTTTACCAAGGCCTCTTATACTGTAAAATCCTCGTTTCTAGACAGATTTAATGTTGAAGTTGTTATTATGTGTCTGAGGTAGGGAAGATAAGATTTGGATGAGGGCCTCCGTGGAGCTTCGTGAGTTATGCGTGAAATGATTTGCTGTGTGGGTCAGTAAGAGATCCAAACCTGTCATTCACTGCCTACCTTCTGTTTCTCTTACTGGATGATTGTCTGCGCTTTCACATGCTGAGCTCAGCACGTCTTGTCGAGTGTTCGCGCGCGTCCTCTGTCGTGTGTGTGTGTGAGTGCACGGCTGCTGGTAGGACGAGGTGCCATTCAGTTGCAATGATGAACCTGGAGTCCTTGCCTGACAGACTGACAGACAGAAATGATGTGATGAAAATTGCTTATGGCCACCTCTGTTTCGCGACCATCTCCATCACCAAATGGCAGACCATGATAGACAATCAGCTGTCAGTGGCTGCTGGATGCTGCTGACTTCTGAAGGTCCACTCTGTTACCAGCACAGCATCTTCTGTATTCATACAATATACAGACCTTTGTTATTCAGATGAATAAATCAATGAATTTCACAAACACAATATGAGAAACATGAAGGTTTGTCTCTACTAGTATTTGATTGTGTAGTTTCTACTTTAAGCTTGTTTCTTGTGCTTTTTAATGTTTGCTGTACAGATTTGTAGAAACATAACAAGACTCCTGACAATATTCAGTAGATGTCTAGAGGCTCGTCTTGGCCCATTGGGACATGTAACACTTTCTGTCTAGCTAGCAAAATTGTCATAAGTCACCAGTGTCATTACCTCACAGATACATATGCACTCTTTTGCTGTATAGAAAAAAACTCATGACATTTAACCAAAGTTTAAATTAATCTCATTTCTCTATGACATGTCTCCCAGCCAGGACAGTAAATCATAATTTGAGACTGCAATTCAAGCACACTGAGCACTGAAACTGTGCCATTACTAATGTGTTCTGTGGCTTGGTCATCTCTAAATTACAGACCATCAACGATTGGCAATTCTAACACTACCACAGCACAGTGTGATTTTTACCACTCTGTTCTACTCTCAGATTTACAACCTGTCTCTTGAGTGTAATTCAGAATGATTAAGGCTGTTTATTAGTCCCAGGTCCCTGACTGTCGTCCAATGATCAATCAGACTCCTTACAAGTCCAGCGCACTCTGACAAGGTAAATTATACTTCTGATTTCTCATCATTCTCAGTTTAATATCTCTCATTACTCACACATTGAGTGGAAGAGCAAGTCATTGTACACATTGTGAAAGAATATATACAGCATATTTGCATTTATGTTGAATTGAAATTAAAATACTAAAATACTTTTCTTTTGTATTAGTGAATTTGTATTTGGTTTAAGTTCAGTTTTTTTGATAAAATGCATTTGCATCCTTAAATTATTATATTGAATCTGCATTGAATAATTCTTCCCATGGCTGTTACACCAACAGACATCGTTCTTACTGTATATTTCTTACATGCAATGCATACTTGTCGACCTAATGTTATGGAAATGCATGTTTTTCAAATATTACACTGACAATGTATGTATAATTTAAAAACAACACAAAACAACAACATCTAAAAATCCACAAAACTTTTATGAATAAAACTCCCCTCCATCTAATTCGTCTATTTTGCCATTTTAAAAGCTGAATTTATTACTGTTGAGAATTGAAAAAAGAACCGTGTTTAAGCTGTTTATTTCACTTCATCCAATAGAAGTTTAGTGCATTAATACTGAACATGCATGCTTTTAGGGAGGAATAAGAGGGAAAGAATGTAACATGCTGTGCATACATTAAAAGGATAGCTGGTGTTTCAGTTACTCATTTCTAGATATTAAAACATGGATTGTGGTCTGAGATGTGGCTGCTTGTGTCTCTGGGTGCACACAGAGCCACCCGACAAACAACATGTCCTACATTTTCCTGTATTTGTGCAAGTTGATTCTCCTCTTAGATCTCATAATATGTTTGGAACAGTATTGTTTGGTTTTTATTGGATGGTAGTTTTCACACCACCTACCTCTCTCACAGCTGGTGTGATCTGCAGATGAGCCCCAGCCTGCTCGTTAGCCACAGTGACGTGAACTTGCAGCGGTAGTTTTTCTTTGCATCGTACAACAAACCCCAATCACAGCAGGCAATTTTACAAATCATAAACTCCCCGGTCCCTAGCTTTTATGAGACTACAAAGCAGTAGTATTATTCCAACTTTAGCCATCCCCTTTGTGTCCATTCTTATCACTTGCATCTCTGATCCCTGATTTACAAATGACTCATCCAGTTCCCTGAGCCTTTTGGGTTCAACACATTCAGGTACTCTTTTTGTGCCTCAGGCAAATATGCAAATTAGTACATTTCTAATTGCACGGCATAAAATGCAATTGTGTTCTTTAAAATGCTCTATCTGAAGCTATTTTTCTTTTAGTCTATTCATTTGAATTCTCTTAAGGCAGAAAGCAAATTGGAAACTCTTAAGGCACAGATAGAGAAGTATTTTCATGAAAAGATACGGATCAAAGAGCAGGTCGTGCTGTTTGAAGCTTGATGCAGTCACTCTTCCTGTTTTAGAAAATTACAGCACACTCACTAAAAGCATTGCTGAGGGAAGCAGCAGCAGTGCCCCCTCCTCATCTCCGTCCCCCTCTGCATCTCTGTCTAAATGTGTGTATCTGTATCTCTCAACAACAAAGACGCAGCTTTCATATCTCACACTTCCACCCGGAGGTGTGCGAGAAGTAAAGTGGCATTTGTGGATGACGTAGTTTAAAGTTAATACTCCTCAAAAATAGCTGGAGTTTTAATTTCTTTGATTTGTTCTGTTTCGGTTTGAATCCCTTGATCAAGTGCACTGCCGTCAGTGTACCCTGAAATAAATTGAAGTGGATGAAGGCACAGAGCAGAGTGGGATCTCTTGAGTCACAGAGAGACTTTTCATAAAAAGCTTCCTCTGCAAACACTATGGCACAGAACAAAGAACAGACCCTGTCGTTTGAAGCTTGGCACAGACCCTCTTCCGTTTAGTTTTGTGGAAAATTGCAGACACAGACTGACTCTATCCATCTATGTCTTGCTCCCTTTGACCCTTCCTCTTTGTTATAAAAAGAGCATCACTTGGTAAAAGAATATCGTGATGTTTCACAGTTTGCCACAGCACACTTTTCATCTCTCTTACGAAACAAATGGAAGCAATTTAAGATGAGACAAAAGCCTTGTCCTTCCTGTTTGTCACCATTTCCTAACACAAATGCTTTAACATGCCTCGCCCTCCTGTCTTGGGACGGAGGACAGGAAAAAATGTCTCGGCGAGTTAAATGAAATGTATGACTGTCAGTACATGTAGAATCAGTTTAATCACAAAGTGCATCTTACTCATTTTGGAGCAGTAGGACGCAGTTCCAAGCCTAAAGCAGTGTCTTGGTCAAGGACAGTGGCATGTGCACGGCTTGCTTTTCTTCTGATATGGGGGAAAACACAGTTAGAATATAAAATGTTCTCAGAGACTTTGGCTCACTCACAGACTGATGATTCCCTCTCACAGAATTGCTCTTTTTGGTAGAGATTAACATGAAATGACAGCTACAGAAAAACATCCATCTCGAGAGCACGTTGTTGGCTCAAATTTGTTGATAATTTGAGGCAATTTGATGTCACCTTTGGATATTTGAAGTACTGTACAGTGCAGATATTATGGAGGACATTGCTATTAAGGTTACTTTCAAAATTAAACCACACATGCCATTCATGTTTTTAAAATGTACTGTAATTATTGAAGTGTTTCAGTATTAGAGACCAAATCATTAACATCTTTTTGAGGTACTACAGCAATTAGGGCCTGAAGGAATAAATGAAATATGTGTGCATTTTATATCTTATAACATTTATAAAAATATATTTCAGTTTCTGATATGTATGACTGAACAATTATTTTGATTTACATTTGTTAGAAATGTGGTTGGTGCAATTATCATGATCGAAAAGCATGAAAAAGATGTAATTTCCTACTTTTTAAAATCATAAAAAGAAATGGTACCTCAAACTTGTTTACCCTTTACATATCATTAGAAATAAATGTACGCACACTCCCTAAAAGCATCGTTCAGCCAACAGATGTGATTTTATTATGCATGCAGTATCTGTTATGGAAAATAAAATGGGTCACCAGAGATTGGAAATAAGTATGAATTACATGGCATGCTACTATAATTACTTTCTTTACTTTATATTTCCTGAATATGATAAATTTGTAAGTTTGAGTTCAGCAACTCTTTGTTGAACATGCTAAGACGGCAGTTTTCCTATCAATACAGTCCAGTCTATAATGAGCAAAAGTTTTGACAGATGAAGTATTTGGTTAGATGTTTAATTAACCCCGGGGAAGAGTACACAAAGCAATATTTATGCAAACAGCAAAAAAATGGATATGTTACTGGAAGGCTGTTGATCTGAAGTTTGGAAGTCTGGTTCACTATTCAAATCCAACTTCAGTAGAAATGCCCAATCTTCAGTGTTTTCAATGTTTTTAACCCCAAATTTCTCAAGCAACCAACAAGAGAAGTCTGTTCTTGTATAGGGCAGCTTCCTGTTCTGTGAATGTGACATAACGTGACGTAAACATTAATTTTAACAGCAAAATGCACTTATTTATCACTGTGAAGCTTGGCCCCCTTCCAAGTGTCACATTGTTGATAAGTTAATGTGCGAGAAACATTTAAATATAATTGATGAACCATGAATGGCTGAAATGAATATCTTTATATATTAGTTAGAAATATTATTGTATAATATTTTATGAACTTATATGTTGACATCAACAGTAAATTGCAAAGGAACTAGTAACTACAGCTGTGTGGAATTACAATGTAGAGTAGAAGACGAGGCACATTTTTTGTGTAACACAATAAATCCTTTGGTGATCTACAGTACCATACAATACAATGAGATTCAATTTCTAATCAAGCTTTGCCATAGGCACAATCTATTCTTGGGAGAGCAGGAAATGTTTCCCTTGCTTGCTTTTCAAAATCCTGTTCAACTTTTAAAGAGTAACACCAACCTGAAAAGAGGTGCTTCACTGCCCTCTCTGGTTTAAACTTTCAAGTGTCTTGCACCTCTGATCATACCCAACATTTGATGTAGTCAGCAGTGTGCTCTGTTGCATCTGTAAACACACCCAGTGATGTATTCTGAACTGCTATTAAGTAAGGAGTTTGTCTTAATTGCTAAAACAACATCAAATCTGGCAGCCATTATTGTTACCAGTAGTAGCTGTCACCATCCAACAAGTGTAAGTATTAATTAAAGTGATTAAATGTGCTAAACCAACAGCCAATCTCTCAAAATGTTCATTCATACAAGGATTTTTAGATACAGTGAAAACATTTATTATTATTATTATTAGTAGTAGTAGTAGTGGTAATAGTAGTAGTATTGGCAATAGCAGCAAAGCCAACTTCTCAAAACATTAATTCACACCAGAAAATGTCTTCACTTTCACCCATGGGTGAGATACAGTGATGTGTTAAGTGCCCCTGTCACTGTGCCATTTTTGTTTACATATGCAGAATGATAAAAATCAAAGCACATCTTTACAGAAAATAAGATATAACTGCTCTGGTGCTGTGTTTTCTATGTTTTGGTCCATTTCTTCTTCTGTATGTTTTTATCCCCCTCATCTGTACAGCCCTCTGTTTTTCTCATTTGCCCATTTGTGACCCCTCTTGACCCTCCCTTATCCATCCCATCCTTCCTCCTGACTGTCCGAAAGCATCTTTTCTCCACCTTTTCCTCACTCCTCCCTACCCCTCATTTTTCTTTCACCCTTTCCATTTGCTATCAAGTGTGAAATGAGAGCGCAATGAGTTGATTTTGAGAGCAGAGAGGATAAGAGCGAGTGGTCTGTCACAGGAGAATGATCTTAACATGCCTGTCCAGCCCCAAATCCCCCCCCCCCTTCTCCACCACCACCAACGGACACACTCAAACCCACACAACTCGGTTCACCAGTCACAGAAAAGTCTGCAGCGACACAGGAGCAATGGATTGGTTGGTTATTGATCACAATCAAACCAACCATCCAGGCAGCTGGAGGAGTCGCCGGTACAGTAGGTCACACATCTCACTGAGAATCCCTGATAAAGACTGTGGTGAACAATGCATACGTACACCTACACACACACACACACACACACTCATACAAACTCAGCATGGAATTATCCGTGCATGCACACACACATCAACAATCCCATCAAGGCCTCTCTCCATTTTTAAATTGGTTTACCCTTCTGACTGAAAACTCCAATACGCGAACACAAAATGATAACTAGGAGAAGTAATTGGATTTTAAGGAGAAACGCTTACCTCCAAGGCTGTCTCTGCAAAGCAATTTCTGAATCTAAAACAGTAATAAATATTGATATAAAGTGCTGACATAATA
Source organism: Nannoperca obscura (assembly GCA_036024295.1). NCBI lineage: Eukaryota > Metazoa > Chordata > Actinopteri > Centrarchiformes > Percichthyidae > Nannoperca > Nannoperca obscura. The sequence goes on from JAVQJL010080010.1 coordinate 17,970, forward strand.
AGTAAAGATGTGAATAATGAGGGTTGGCAGCACAATCCAAGGAAAAGCAAGTGTAAACAGGCCTGGCTCTAGTTTCAAGCTCGCCACCTGTTGTGTCTGCGAAGCTAATCAGTACACCTGCTTGAGGTCTCAAATGGCATTAATCAATGGACATGAGCAGTTTACAATATTTGGCAGTTTCTATGCTTGACTGGTAACAACACACACACACAAAAGTGACATATCACAGAGGGCAGATGCATTCCTCAACCCAGACAGGTACATGGTGCTGGTGTCAAAAAGATAATTTGCTTTTAGAGGAAAAAAAGAAACTAGAAAATAGACAACCTCAATCTGACAGCAGATCAAGAGATCACTGAGGGTAATTTTTGTCCTTTCATATTTGTTTTCATATTGATCTTAAAGGAATCAAACTACTACTGTTGTCTACTCTGCTATATAAATTGCAATACTTGTTATACTGTGCAAAATGTAAAATACCAAAATGGCATTTCTACTTGGGCAGCTAACATTACCAAGTAAGACATGGTTATTCAACTTTCATTTGTATTTGTTTCAATCTACAAACGTCTTATGGTGGTATAGATGAGGACTGGGAATGACACTACTTGTCATTTCTGTGGAAACTCTTACTTGACAAAGAAATCTCACCACAAGGTCCATTAGTAGCTGATCTGGAGGTTTTGTTTCTAACACATTATAGCAGAAGGAGTTTTCCTAGTTGACATGGATTCGCAAATATCCATGTTCCTGAGCACTTTAAAGACTTTGCATCCAGTTTGGTGTAGAAGTGGAGACTGAAAGCACATTCTTGGCCTTGCTAACATCAGCTGAGAAAAAGTAAAATCACACTGCAAGGTTTATTTGTCAACTTCTTTTTCTATGGAGGAGTATGTGGATAAGTCCTTAAAGTTCTCAGAAAAATGGAAATTTGAACATTTACAAAACGCTGACAACTCCGCAAACTGAGGAACAGTGTGAAAAAAATATAGACCAATGACAGGCAGGTCCAAAAGACATTATCCAGTGTATTCTTATTACATATCTGCCATTTCAGTGGTCAGAGAACATATTGCATCACCACTTTACTTACTCTATTTCAATAGTCATATCAATCATAACTAATACAGTTCTACCTCTCACAGTGTGGAATTGTACAATTTGTGGTTAAAAATATGAAGCCAAAAGGTCCTCATTGGACATGGCTATTGGTATCAGGCTGACTGCAAACTGTGAAATATTCTCGTGAAAACAAAAAGCAGTGTGACAAATGTCATTCATCCCTCAAAGGATTTCCTCTCTTCACCTTCTGACAAACAAGCTGGTGACCCTCGGTGGAGTTGGGGGTACTTTTACGTTTTACATTTAGAGCACAGTACAGACGTTTAATCAGGTCTAACAAGTGCAGCTGAGGAACCACCTCACTAACTGCTGATCTTACCATCCTAATAATCAGGCAGTAACAACTCCAAACTAATGCAATAGTTTTTTATGTCTTGCTGGTGCTGCCTTTGCTTTCTGCAGCACGTTGTTAAAAGGACAAACCATGATACCTCGAGTTTCACAACAACACTGAATAAAAAGACAAGAAGGTAGACAGGGAGAATTCCTAACTAATTGTAGCCATCATTATTCCATAACATTTCAGTTTAAAATAAAACGTACATTTTTAGACCAAAGGATCTATTTTTAATTGAACTTCAATTTTTCCTCAAACCTGTCAACCTCTTGACTCTGTCTATGGAGCTGGTTTAAAAATATTTTACATCTATTTTGCTTCTTTCCAGCCTGTCTCTCATCACTTTCCTGCACTCAGTCCCTTCTGATTTTGTCAGGGCTAAATGGACTGAATAATCAGATGAGCTGTTCCTGTGAGCCAGCCTTGAAATCAGACCATACCAAATAAGCCAGTGAATAATTTGCACACGGCTGTTACGAGGGACAGCTCGACAGTAAAGTACTGTGCGATCTTAAGAATTTACAGTATAAGCAACTGAGATAGAATTGTGTTATGAATTTGAAATAATATAATTTAGTCTCATTAAGAGAGAAGTGAAACTTGAATTTTCCATGACAAGGGATACAATTTGGCAAGATCTGGTTTTCCCTGAGTCCATATTTTTAATATGTTTGTTGATCCAATGAGGCCCCATGGATCTCTTTCTTCAGTTAATATAGATTCTTACCCCTCTCGCACCTCGTGTCGTTAAACTGTTAATGATCATTTGTGTATGGAAGTCCTTTCTTGACCTCAGAAGCATTATAGGTGACAAAATCTCAAATCAAAAGACTTTTACTAGCTTTTTGAGATTCATCAGTGCATGGAACTGGCTTGTGTCATAGCACTGACTAGAATGTGGTCAGAGTCAACTCGGAGGCAGTGGACGACCGAAGAAAGATCAAGACCATTGATGCTGAAGACCATCCTTGAACCAATACAATTTTCCCTCCATATACAACCACCTGTCATTATGTGACTGACGATCCACAGTTAGGTCCCATGACGGCACCTGAGCCAGCTGATGAAGATCTTTAGACGTGGTTGAAACCTGAGATAAAGCTAGACAGGCGATCATTGAGTTGAGATTACTTCATCACACATTTATGATAATGTAGTGCAAATGATTTCTGTAGCTATTTTGTGATTAGCCCTGGTGATAAATTTGTTGAGACTCTTTTGTTCAGATCTCTTCCTCTTCCTTCCAATTTGTTTTCCCATCACATCTTCTTAACTGAGTGACAGCTGCAAAAGTTTAGATCCAGAAGGCAACCGATATTAGTTTGTTACGGTAGAATATTTTGCAGAAAACCTAGCATTGGAAAAAATCTGGCTTGGTACCAACAGGCTCTTTATCAGCACAACCACACTTTTATTATTATTATTTTTTTTTTTTACATCTGTTAGCTGTTTAAGCTTCATGCACTCACTGCTGTTCCTATTTGTCTCATTAAGAAACACCAGCACTAAAGTTTCTTTTCAAATTGACAAGCGATGACAGTGATGGATATGAGCAGTGGTCTTGGGATGAGCCTGAGTAACCTGATAAAGAATTTTTTAACCTGTGCCATCATGATTTCAAGCACTAGTCTCAGTATGATGTATTGACAGTAAACAAACATTAACATTATGATAATAACTCATTGAATTTTGCTGGGTATTAGTTTAGGTATAGTGGCAGAGGGCATTTTAAAATACTTTGAAATATCACTTTAATCACTTTAATTTTACCTGTTGTGTAAGTGATTGTTCCAAGTTCTGCTGTATGGTCTGACTTTGGCTGATACATTTAGATGAGTTTATGGATTTAACAAATTCTCGGAGAAGAATAACATGGTAAATTGGAGCAAATTGGAACGTGTTTGCTTTAACATCCATAGCCCATTTGTGAGAGAAATGCGAGTGAGCATATGATCCCGGGCTACTCTTCCCTCTCTCTCTCTTACTGAGCTGGTGAGGAAGAGAAGAGGAGATACAATGTGGCAAGCAATTGGAGCCAAGAATATAAAAGTAATCCAAGATTACAGATGAGAGAAAAGAGAGAAGATGACTGAGTCGATTAAGATGAAAGGACTGTTAAAGCAGCATTCTCATGGGGGATACGCAGGGAGAAGAGCAGGGAGAGTGATGGTGGATGGAGTGGAGTGAGAAACAAGAGGATGGAGAAATAAATGGAGTACTCCGGCATGTGTTTTGTTTAGTTGTCTAAGTATTGCATGCAGATTATGTAGTGTCATCTCTACTGAACTCTACACTCTACTCTACATGTCAGCTTATATTTTGTGTGGGTGTGAGCCTTTACACTGTACATACAATACATGTACTGTCCATTATGTGTCTGTATGCCATACAAAATATACAGTTATGCACAGGTGTATGAGTGTGTATTTGTGTGTGTGTGTGTGTCCAAGCACACATACTTTTTCATATCCAATCACCCAGGTGAAGAACACAGCCATTATTTTCCCACTGATTTATTTTCTTATTCCCACCCCCTTAAATCCGCTTTATGAATACAGACGACAGCTGATTGCACTTTCACGGTAAAGTTCTCATACAAACTTAGGCATGCATTTAAAGAGAGTCAGTCATAAGGAAGATATATTCATAGTCTGAAGGACCAAGATAGAGGATATTTACTGAATAATACTTATGAGGTAGTATAGTGTGAAGTTGTGTGTGTGTGTGGGGGGGGGGGCTTATTTTTATTAACCCACAGGTTTTTTTTTTAATCACATCTACAGTATATGAATTATGTATACGCTGGAGTGCATGAAAGTGGAGGGATGCTACTGAACAACTGTATGTCCTTGAAATTTATAGGACACTCAGTGAAAGGGCTCTCTAAAGGTCTGAGCTTCCTGCTTTCTGCTGTACGTTTTCATATCAAAGGAAGGTTGAGGTTTATGTAAGACTAAGACATGGACCATTTCCCTTCACTTCTATTTAAAAACCTGTTTCTAAATACAAAGTGATCTAACATAGGTGTACTACTCTGTGAATAGGATGTGTGCAGAATTCCCACAGTAAGTATTTTTAAATGTGTGTGTATGCTGAGACTTCCTCCTGACCAGAATACATCTAAGGATACAGAACACTGCACACTGTTGATTTTTTTTCATATGTGCTTCTGCATATGTAGACTTTACTTTAACTCTGAAGTTTAGGTTAAAATGAAAAAATACTGACCAGAAAAAAATGTCCCCAAATGTAAATCTGAGTAATCTGACTTCAAGCATGTACCATGTCATCATGTACAGGGGACCAAATAATTTATGAATTTTGCTCACAGGAAGGAGTATAAACATGAAGGTGGTGGGATTATATTTTTTGTCAACATGGAGGTTAATACACACCAGGGGTCCAGTTGCAGCACAGGAGCAGATGTGTGTGCAAGTAGATGTATAATATAAGTGTTCACAAGTACATGAACAAGCCCATGGATTAAACATCAAAGAGCGCCAAGATGAGTGCACAACATCCTTCTACTCACAGCACAATCAGCTCTACATGGCAAACATAGTAATTTTACAGTTAATACTATTTCCTGTACTGGGAGGTGGTGGAGATCAAATGCATTAATCATTAATCAGACATGGTTTCTAAACGGGAGAAAGCTGGGCTGCATCAAGCTTTTTGGGAAAACGGAAAAGACCAGAAACATGAAATTAATCTGAAAAGCATTCATGAAATGCTCTTCTATTTGCAATAATATCTTAATAACATAATATTATTATGTATTATATCTTAAAATCTATTTCCATAGTGCAGTGCCTTTAAATATTACTCACCTTCTCTTGGACTTTTTCCATATTTTATATTTTACAACTTTAAAATGACAGTGGATTAATTAAGCAGCAGAAGAAAAACAGAGGGTAAGGCAATTTTATTTGTATAGCACATTTCATACACTAGGACTATTCAATGTGCATCACAAGGTATTAACACGTATTACAATATAAACTAGATTTAAAAGTAGCCAAGTGTAGTTTAATTACATAGGAATAATAGATAAAAGAAATACTCCCACATATCGTTGCAATTAAATTAAGTTAGAAACTAAATAAAAGTAAAATAAACTTTTAAAACTTGACTTTTAAAATCCAAGTTAAGAAGATACATTTTTATCCATTAATGGGTGGAGTAGGCAGTGTAAAATAGGAGAGTTTTGAGTTTAGTCTTAAAAGTGGTCAGCGTCGGGAAACATAATTATGAGGAAGAAGATTGAAAAAAATCTGAAAAAAGCATGAAAACGAGGAGGAGGAGAAGAAAGAGAAGGAGGAAGGGAAGAAGAAGAAGCAGAAGGAGCAAAAGAAGGAGGATAATGAAGAAGGAGAAGAAAGAGTCGAAGAGGAATTAGAAGAACAGGAAGAAAAAGCAAAGAAAGAAAGATTGGAAGAGGAAAAAGGAAGGAGAAGTAAAAACCAGCAATCGCATTGACTGTCTCTCTTAAAAGAACAGCAATTAAGTTTGAATCCAGGAGCTGAAGTTTTATTGAACATATTAAGCAACTGAGCATTTTGTAGAAAAATCTCATCCAGAACAAGAAAAGAAATAACCAGGTTAAAAGATGATGATGATGATGATGATGATGATGGTGGTTACAAGATAGAAGATTGGATATAATTGTCCAACTGAAAATACCTTTACTCTGTTAAGCCTGAACTTTTTACTTTTCCCTAACCTATTACTATTTACATATTTTCAGCGTTTGAGAATGTGGATACTTTTCAACACATTTCTTCCACAGGCTGACAGTGAATGAATTACATTGCAGTTGAATCCTTTACACCCTGTGTTGATCTCATTGCAGTTTTTCTCTGATCCACAACCTGCAGAACAATCGCCTCCTCGTTATCCAGTAAGAAACCTTATTGTCACCATTTATTACCATGCTATTTGTCATAACCTGAGTGGTTATTGCCCATGCTTATAAATCTAGTGTCTGCACAACCCTGTACCCTGCAACACTTTTCAGCCACAGCCCACAGCAATATGAGATACCCAGCCCTCTTTATTTACTCCACAAATCTCCTTCCTCTCAGTGAAGTGTCCTCACAGTGCACTGGGCCAGTGCACAATATATCACACTCTACCAGTCCATTTACAGCTTGGAATATAAAATATTCCCTACTACTTAAACACAGCTATAAAATGTTGAACAACTACCCAGTAGAGTGTAAACATTCAGATGCGGAGACAACAAGCAAATACAGTTGGCCAAAACTTGGGTGTTAACTTTACCATGAGGCCCACTTTGCAGCTACTGCTCATTCCCCTTGATCGGCACTCTTCAATATCTGTTGGATCAGATCCTGATTGATATTTGGTTCATTTTACATTTTACCAGTTGCAAGATTTTAACAAGTACAGGTGGGCCAACTGTAATTGCTTTGTTGGTGGCAAACTTGAATATCTTCACATCTGAATGTTTACTCTGTACACTCTGCTGGCTAGTTATTGGAACGAGGACCATATAGACTCTAAACTTATACATTGTCCCCTCATACTGCATTTCAGGTGAAACTGAAACTGTAAATCAATTTGGTTATCAATAATTATTTGCATCAGTGTCACTGAGTCACTTTCCAGTGCATTTGGCATACATGTTAAATGATTTGGATTCTGGGAAACTCTTGCAATTGCAATTCATTTTTCATGTTGAACTTTTTCTGAAGATCAACACCTCTTGGTTATAATGAGATTGCATATAAATTATTTCGAAGAGTTTTCAACTCCCATGGTATTAAAATGCCAGCCTAGCTCTTAAGAGAGCAACACTGCAATCAATTTCCTAATGCTAAAGTGAAAATGTCAAGAACATTCAATGTTGATTTACCCAGAGGCCCTTGTGGTTCAGTTGAAGCTCATTATAATGTGTATATATCGTAAAACTATAATATATGTAACACTGGTGTATGCACTTCTACCATGGATTTTTTTTTCCTTTATCCAAAAATAAATGCACTGGCCTTCCACAAACTCTTGCTTTACACGACAGCATGATAGAGAGGTGATGGAGAACAGGCTTCATGCTGATTTATATGTCATTTTGTATTCCCAACCAATTTAACATGAGGAACAAGAGGGTTGCAAGTTAAGTCTATAGTAGCACAGAGGAGGGTATGACTACCTTGCAAATTGACTTCCTTTATGTCTTGTAAGTCCATTTGGGATAGGCACTTGTATGTGCATGACAAAATTATTAATTAATCTATCAAAGACAGATTGGTAAACTGTGGCCAAAGTGCTCCATTGTGTCTATACGTGTCTATAAGAGAGAGGCAATAGATTCTAAACATGAAGGACAATGTTTAACATAAATCCTGAAGTGTTAGTACTGTATGGGAGCCTATGTGTGCAACCATTATTTTACGTACATTACGTACAAACTATTTTATATTAATTATCCCAGGATCACTTAATTCATTTTTATCTTGAAAATAGATATACCGATATAGCAGCTGTCCTTCCCCTCCTGGCCTACATTTAGGGAGTATACTGCAGCTGTGGGTCTTTCTTGTCATCTTTCATGAAATGCAGGTCATTTCAAGCCGAATAACTGTTTATATAACTGCCTCAGGACACTTGAGGTTAATGCTTATTGCCTGAAGCCGGTCATCCCAGCTGAATAAGGCGAACTGGACCCCCCTCTCCACCTGTCTGATAAATGGCTTGGGCCCTATTCCCTCGCTTTGCTTTTGTATGCTGTCGCCTGTCTTTGATGTCATCAGATAATTGCTCCTTTTAGAACTCGGAAAGAGACACTCAGCGCTCACGGGATGGAAGCATGGGAGTATCCATGGTGACAATCTTTGTTATTCCACACCGCAAACAACTGTTTATTGAACCCTGGACGAGGAAAATAGGAATGGAAACGGAGAAATGGTGAGGGAGAATCGGAAGAGATGAGAGGCAAACTACAAAGATCACATTTGTGTGTGAGTGACAGAGTGAAACAGAGACAGGTGCTTAATAGATCGTAACTGTGCAGGGAGAGAAAGGAGCGCTAGGTGAGGGCTCAATGATGCTGCTGAAGGGAAAAACAAATCCACAGGATTTTCTTTCCTGTGTCAACAAAGGATCTTTATGTGAAGAGCATTGATCTTAACCAGGCAGGAGAGATATCGATACACCCACTGGATAGATGGATAAAATCAAGTATGATACTTGGGAGACAGATAGGAAACAACATGTTTCTTTTTTGACGTATCACAGCCACTTTGCTCGTGTACTTGTACCAGTGCACTCATGCTTTAACTAACCTTTTCCTCATGTGGTTTTATTAATAAGTGCACACACCCATAATGTGAATGATTTCAGCTCAGCCATTTGTAAGGCTGTCATTCTGCTGTATCCCTCAGCCCATCAGTCCCCCTGTTTTTTCCTGTATTAGACTTGATGACTGAGCTAAACTCCACCATACAACGTGTCAAAGCACTTTGAATTACAATCCTCTTCACACTCCACTGCAACAATGAAATTGGCCATCTCACATTTTTCAGTTATTACCACTGGATATTGCCAAATGCAATTATGGCAGAAAATGCATGGCGTCCAGCTACATTTTGACTTTCACTGGCTGCTGTATCAACTTTATTGTATCTCTACAAGGTGATGAGAGTCAGGCATATTAATGTATTTTTCCCAGCTCCCAGTGAAACAAGTGGGAAAATGAGACTGCTTTATATAACATGTATGTTATACATACATGTTTTGTTGTTGTTTTGTTGTTGTCATTTTCTCTGTACAGCACTTTGAATTGCATCCGTGTATGAAAGGTGCTATATAAATAAACTTGCCTTGCCTTGCCTTACACTCTGATACCTATATATTCACCTTCACCTATATTGCAAAGCCTACAGACAGATGATGAATTAGGCTACTGATCAACTGAAAATGTTGACTGGTTCAGATTTAAGCAGAGATTTAGATGGTGTAGGATTCGTGAAAAAAAGATTTGAACTTCACAGAAAATCGCCCTCTGAAGAAGGGGATGGATTACATATTTTGGGTAAACAAGTTTGAAGCCATATCGTGTGAAATTGCTCCCCGTCTACAGCCATCTGCAGACGATCTGCCCACATCATGTTTCTTGTTGTGTATTCTGAACTATTACCAGAACCAGCACTTATTTCAGTGGTTTCTCAAAGATATCTCTGGGGTCTGGAGAAGCAATCACTTCCCCGCACTGCATCTTAATGACAGTGGAGAGGAGAGGAGAGATTGCGGCTCTCTGAGGAGTTGGTAAGGGGAAGGGGCAGAGAATTTGGGTAAAATAGAGTGCAGTGGAGAGGAGACAAAGTTAGAAGAAGGATGGATACGAGAGGACAGGAAAGGAAAGTGTCAAGAGAATGAGGGAAGTAAAGAAGGAAGGGGAAATTATAATAACAAAAAAATAGGTAGCCGTAATCACATAGTGGCTATCAGGAGGCTACCTTATTCCAGAAACAGTGATTATGGATCTTCGTCCTCCAGGAGACTCAACCTTACCTTTTGTGTCTCTATCCCTTTGTATAAGTGATTGTCTTTTGTATGTATCTGTCCTCTTTGTGGTAGAGAGGAGTAATGGGTGGCCCATGTCCTACCTGTTTTGGCTGTCAAATTTACTGATATGTAGTATCTAAGTGCTGAGGTGTCTTCCTTTTTTTCCCTAGTTAAAGTCAACAGACATGGTACTTTGAAATGAGAGAACGGTGTTTGTTTGGTAAGTAATTATTGTGTTATTTTTATAAACTTAATTTAAACCCACACCATGCACTTTTCACAACCTTAAACACTAAGTTGTGTTTGTGCCTAAATTTAAACCTTAACCATCACGTTGTCAGATGATAATACTGATTTCTATTTCAACAGCGATTCGAAACAGCTTAGGGAGACAAAAACAAATAGATATCAGCCCGCTGATAGGGATGTCAGATCAGATAACACTTCTATGTGTCTGAAGGGCACACAACAATGTATTTTGATGTTTAATTTAGAGAACTTTTTTGAGGGTTGAGATAGAGGGTGTCATATGCTATACATACTGTAAAGCTCTAACAATATAAATAAAATTGATTAAACTTTAAAAACAAAGAGTAGAAGAGAGAGTGAGAGGGGAGGAGTTAGTGAAAGGGTAAACATTTGAAACATTTGAGTGCATGTCTGCCTGCATAAAGGAGGAAAGCTTGCAAGCATTTTAAGAGCCAAATCTCTCAGGTTTCCAATTCACAGAAGTCTCACGCTCCCCCTGGAGTTTCATGCAGCATATTCTTGTCGTTTCCTGAGGCTGACTTTGGCAATCAGTGCTGTGTATTGTTCACACATCTCTGATAATCCTGGTCTAGTCCTGGTAGATTAGAGCAGGAGATTCCACCGGGGTCTTGAGGCAAAATTTTGTTGACACTCAGTGTTGTTTGAGAGGAGAGAAAATATTTCATCTTAGCAGGAGGCAGGGGCGAAAATATAGACAGTGCAGGCAGTGTGGTTGCCCCTGGGCTAGGGGGGCCCATAGAGAGAGCGGACCCTCCAACAATGTGTTTGCAGAGAACCAGCCCTCATAAGTTGGAAATGCGCCTTTGTTCTAAGAACTCCCATTAAATAAAATATGGCAATCAATAACAAAATGATATGCATATTTTAATTCCAATACAATGGCCTAAGTAACTCATTCAACTGTACAATCCAACATATAGTTGGTAATATATATATACATATACATATATATATATATATATATATATATATATATATACTAGGGCCCTTCATAATAGCCAACACTGGGGCCCACCGTAACTAAATTACGCCAGTGGTAGGAGGACAAAGAGTCTGATAAACCCATTTACTTTTTCACTGTCTGCTGCCTCCATCCATTTTCCCTATAACTTGTCTCTGCCGCTCATCCCAGATGACGTATTCCAATTTTTCTTATATATACCATCAATTCCATTGTGTGGTGGCAGATGACTGAAACTTTACATCGAAAGAAAACCAATCAAAGGAGGTGTGGGGTGTGATTATCACACACATCACAGATGATCAGTCAGCAAGCTTGTCTGCGTAATTCATATGTTGTCCAACAGCATATTTTATCCACTGTATACTTTTTCCTTTTCTGCAAATTCCTTTCTTGTCTCATAAACTGAGGAGACCTTTGCAAGGAGCACTTGATTGACTTCACTTGAATGACAATTCATCCTTCTGTTGAGGGAAACACATGACCTCATAATATAAAAGTGTCACTGTTCATATTAACTGACATGTAGAATCTAAATGAGTTGAATGTATTCATCCATTTGGTCCATGCTTTTATCGTTATAATGAATAAAATATAGCTTTAGTGATGACAAGCATTGTTTTGTCACATGACTAAATAAAGATATATAACTCTCAGCATCCCGTAACATAGTCATCCTTTACATGGCACATTGTGTGAAGTGTATGGCTCAAATGCATTTAATGTATAGTTATTCTGATGTGGCCTTGTCAGCTTAGTGATAACGGATTAACAGTTTAGCCATGGAACTATTAATGACCTCATCACCACAAACTTTAACCCAAAGAGTTCAACCACATGTCAAATGCATGCGTTATATGGAATCACTGCTAATCTCAGTGGCTGGCCACTATGAAGTACTAAACCATCAAAGGCATTCACACATTAAGACAAGACAAAGACATAGGAGTTCTTTTCACATTGCACATTTCATATACAGTGGAAACTCAAAGTGCTTCACAGATTGCATAAAAGTAGTAAAACATGACGTATTATTAACTGTAACAACAAAAATAAACATTAAAATTAGATTCATAAAAGTGGAGAGAGAAAATGAAGCCTTGTGGTTGTCCAGGCAGACAAATGAACATTTCTGCATACAACAATGCTAAGTTCTTCATCCTCACAACTACACTGCTGCCTGTTTTCAGAAATTCATTCCTCCTCCTCCCCCTCCTTCTCCTCAGCCTCCTCTTGTATTAGCATTTAAACTAAAATACGGGACAGATTAAAATAAAATTGTATACAGACATTTATGATTTTCGGAGGATGAAGCCTACTGACTTGGTGATCCCTGACATTTCCTCTAGCGCCTTCATGGGGTTCACATTTGTAGTTTTGCAGTTACTGAAATGTCTTAACAGCTGTTAGATAGATTTCCATCAAATTTGGTACAGACATACATGATGCCCTCAAGATGAATTATGATAACTTTGATCTAGCGTCATCATGTCCAATACTTTGGTTTCTGACTAAATGCCTACAAGTGTTAGCATGCTGATATACCGGTCATTTTAATAAGCTATTAACCAATATCTTATATCTACACACCCATCAAGATAGGCTGATTTTGACAACTGTGTACAGCGCTGCTCTAACTTTTGTATCACATACAGGTATTCCTTAAATGCAAAGATTACTTCAAGAAAAAAGTTAACTCAAGTAGAATGCGTGAGTCCAAAGTCTGCAGTGTAAAATACCCTCCCAATGTGGGTACCTTGTCTCAACAGTAGCAGCAAAATAATATTTTTTGACTTTTCCACAGTTGAAATTTAGTCGTCTTGCCAAAAGCATTTTGTAGTTTCCTTCTTCAAACGTTAACCAGCTGTGACGCTTCTGCCATTTCTCATTAAATGTGGTCGTGACCCTTTTCTCCACGCTTCTTTCACCCTCTCCTCATGGTAATTGACAGCTTCAGTTGTGTTTTTCTACTTCTTCTTCTTATCCACTTCTGTTTGTGTTCTTTTCCTGAGGCCTTTTGCGTCAAGAATAGAGCACTACATTCTACAGTTTTCTGTAGCTTTTCCCCTTTATGTAACCACAACATACTGTTTGAAGAGCACAGTACTGTATGTGCTTGTGAGAGGCAAGTCCATGGCACCATGTTAATGTTTTTTCATGCTGGAACCAGATCAGAGACCAGATCAGAGGATCTCTTGCACTAGATATGTGTGAGTGAGTGGTAGATTTGACAGAGTTATGCACCTGCCACTTCTTAATTTCAACACAACACTGGAGATGAAAGACGTGACACAAGCATTAGCATGCCAGCTGTCAGACAGGATGACAACATGAAATGTAAATCATAACTAAAATTTTAATATGATTAGTGTATTTGTGTGTGCATGCATCACTTGTATGCATACATACAAACACACATGCAAATGCACAAACCGCTGTCTCAGCAATACATCTCCTGAGGATTGAGGAATATTTTGGGTCAGTTTAAGCGTAGGATCACTATAATGTTATACAGAATTTGCACTGACTCTGCAAACTTGGGCAGTGTTTTTCTCCTGAGTCTACACAATTAATAGGAGCTGAGGCAGGCATACATTATGGACATACTATATATACAGTATCCATTCCCATTTTTTATATAGTGTTCCCTTTCTTTTCCTATAGGGTTTTTTTCTCTGCTTCTCAGTGTTTTACGATTCACTGAGTGCTTATCACCTTGCCACCCCTGCAATACATTTCTTTCTTTTTGTACAATGATGTATGTATTGACTTTCTGATGCCGTAAGTAATAGTGTAAAACTGCATTGTATTCTCCATCAGTAGTACAGTGTACAGTTTTGCTGTATTTTGAAGGATTCATGTAAACGTATGAGTGACGTAAATATCTAATGTTTGATATCTTGCATAAAAGCACAACATGTCTGGTAGATACAGAACAAAAAAAGTAAACTAATACACAGTCGCAATCATCATTTAGCTTATTTTTGTGAAAGTTAAAAAATGTTTCCTCGTAACTATCTGTGTTATCATTGAAGAAATTACAATTGGTGGCTCTGTTTGATGAGAAAAAGTTACTATTTGACAGCATTATTTAGCCAATTGTATTTTGAAATGTCAATTAATAATCAATATTCAGTGATGAACATATAGGACATTGTAATGCTCTGATAAACATGATGCATTTGTGACATTTTGAGCCCAAAATTAGGAATATAGCATATTGTGTTAAGAGTTTTGTACGCTGCTGTAACTGCTAAATTGAACTGGAGCAGTTGTAGATCACTTTAATAGTGCATGATGTTGCCTTTAAAATACCAATAAATCAAATGGTTTGAAAACAGATATGCCTCTCTTCATCTATCTCTATCTCTAACTCGCTCAACAGCATTTAAAGGGTCTCTCAAAATTCAAGACAAGAGGTCATCTGACAGGCTTCGCTGCTCAGAAAAAGCAACAAGAGCGAAAGGTCAAGGATTTCTGCCAGCCAGACAGCAAGTGGGGGCTGCTCTTCTCTGACCTGTTTTTTTCTGTTGATGTTAAGTGGAAAGTCTGTGAGACTAGACAGTGGAGAAAGGATGCTTGGGGATTGAATAGTGAGAGGTGAGTAAAAAGGTGAAAACTGAAGAGCATAGGAGGTGTACAAAAAAGAGAGGGACAAAGGGGAGGGAGAAGAGGTGTAAAGATGAGGGTAATTCATGTGCATGCTCTCCATGGCTCACATCTCTGCCAGTCAAGACTCGGGTGAAAAAAAGCCGCAACTACACATTGGGGAGAAAAACGAAGAAAATTGGGATTTTAAATCATTTTAATCGACAACAGCCCAATGTGATTTGATACTGGCACCGTTTAGGTCAAGAATTTGTTAAGAATACTGAAAAGTAGATATTGATCAGGATGCCTCCAACACTCTTCCCTGTGTGTGTGTGTGTGTGTGTGTGTGTGTGTGTGGGGGGGGGGGGGTTCTGGGATTTCCTCCTGCTTGGAAGAGACCTTGGGGGCAGACCCAGAACATGCTGGAGGGATTACAAATCTTTCCTGGGAACCCTCAGGACCACATGCCAGATTTAATCACATCACAATATCCTTATGAATAGCATTGGTTGGTTTATTGTTCCATATATGGATCTTCCATACATCCCTATTATGATGTTGTGGTGGGAGCATTCAAGTGCATATGTGTTTCTGTTTGCACAGCCATGCATGACTACCCACAGAGATCTGTGAATGTACTCTCATATAGTATTTCTCTCTGTTAAATGGCATGGTCAGGGGATTGTGAGATAAGCCCCCTGGCTGCTGTTAGCACTGCATGTATCTAATTGGCCTCCTTTAGAGGCTCAGTTTGCGAATGATGAAGTGTCAGAGAGCTCTTATCTTTTAGATACGTGGAGCTGAAGCTTTGACAAAGACTAATGGACAGACTTTGCCATGGGGACTGCTGCTGCTGTCCACTAACACATACAAATACACTACGCACACATCTATACAAAATACAAATGAGCATGCAACATGAAAATAAACACACACAAGCACACAGTTTGTTTACCAAGGTCTGACAATCCTATAAACGCCCTCAGGGTGCCTGCTCATGTCCAGATAACTTCGAATGACCAAGATACAGTTTAGACATGCAGATTATGTAAATGGGAATATATATGTATGTATTCCATACTTATACTTATACATAATAAGAGTATTCACTATACATACACATGTACACATAGCAGCAGCTTTGTCATCTGAATCCCAGAGGCCTCCAGCTTAGCCTTTAACCTCTGATTATCCTTACACATACATCCATTACTGAGGATTTCTACCTATGGTAAAATATATGCTTCCTGAACAGTGTACTGCACAGGCAATTTTTGGCACAAGCCCAAGGCTGAAGACAATATTTTAACATCAAAGTCACACGCCTTGCTTTTTTCTCAATTTTTTTAATCTCTGTTTCCCTTTCTGCTCTTTTTTTTTTTGCACACATAAATGTCGGTGCCCTGTTCACCATCTTCCTGCTTAAATATATGGGTCTATCCAACACAAGGCATTAATTAAATTAAATGACTGTATTAGCTAAGAATGGTAAACGTAGCACTCAGCCAACCATCTCACCCACACAAATCTTTGAATGTCTCCCCAGTTATAAAGTACACCCTAAAACAACCATAACAATAAAAATCAGTAAACAATTGAATAATAAATCAAGTATATATATATTTTAGACATAACCCATTTTTTCATTTTGCGATATACTGTGTGGCCCTCTCTTTCAAATTAATCTAATCATGGAATCTTTTAATATTCAAAATTGTTGTTTTATTGCTCCTCTAGTATTTGACAGTGAAGAAGTGACACCCAATTAAATGGGAACAGGACTATCAATGGGGTTTAGGGGAATGACTGTGTTTGTTTCTGTCTGTGCATACGTGTGTGTGTTTGTAAGTGCCCAATTAATGTGCACATCCTCTGCTAGTGTCAGTATCTTGTTGGCAATTAAGACAGCATGACTGAAAGTAAAGGCGTTGTCTCAGTGGGCACAAAATGGCAAGCATGGAGAGGATATTGTTATTAAAGATCTATGAAGCAGCAATAAAGCCATTGTTACTGAGGGCACAGAGTCACTTAATTGCCAAAAAGCATGCAAATGGATCATATTGGTTTGCAGAGACACAGAGAGAAAATTTAAAATTTCAAAAAGGAAGAAAAAAATTCAAATTAGATGTTGTCCCTGAAGCAAAAAGCTGACATGTTAAGTTATTTATACTCAGACCGTGAACATATTTACAGGACACATGCTAGGATGCTGCGAAAATGCATGGCAAGAGTTGGCAGGAGATGAAACAAAGACAGTTGGGGCTTCTTTTTTTTAAGGAGTTCATTTTAAGGCAATAGATCTTACTCTTGGCAACAAATTTCGCTCGCTGACAGGCCCTGGAAATGATGCAATAAGCCAAGCGATGTTTTCTTTCCAAGATCTCTCTCTCTCACTCTGTCTCTCTGTCTCTGACTCCATCTGGGAATGCCATCAACAAGGTACCAGAGGCAGTAAGGTCCACATTAAAACTTGTGTAGACTTCATCTTGTTTTAGAACCACCACTGCAGTCTGCAATTGGGACACACACACACACAGTCCATTTTGTTACATCTGACTAATAACTTATACTGATCTGGGAGATAATAAAGTAAATATTGGACGTGTAGACCCAGATTGCAATTTTGGATCTCCAACAAGCCAAATTGCTTGCAAGGTTTGTGCTGTAAATATTCATAATCTATCTATCTATTGTAATGTAATGCGTGCTCCCCAGTGCTTGACTTCTCTTCAGGTCAGAGTTCAGCTCCCCCACCGGCAAAATAAAAACAAAAAAACGTTACAAATGACCAGGTAAGCTAACATTACTGCAACGCATGTAAACTATATTATATATATATATATATATATTATATTATATATTGTGATTTTAGCTGGGCAATATTAGCTAACATTACATTACTTGTTAAAGCGGCATGGATGTAGAAGTCCTTCTAATACATCGTAACGAGGATCAACCGCTAGCTGGATAACATAGCAAAATACTGTCTAGAGTTAATAACGTCAGCTAATTCATCCAGACTTCCTTAGCTTGCTTGCTCGTTAACATTATTTCTATCAAAATAACGTCCTATCTGCTCTATCACAGTGAGCCGCTGTGTTTGATTATGATTCATAGAGAAGTCAGACCTCCAAATCATGCCCTGTAATGGTAAGATGCATTTTTATCTCCAATTCTGTCGACATGTTTGTTACCTCTTATGCTCAATCTCCTATTCTGTGGATTATATGCCACTGTAAAGTAATTTAATTTCATTGGATACCATCATGTTTTTTCCCCTGTCAAAATGACACCCATGCTTATACTTTATACATTTCTGCTGATGTTTACCCATGTAATAAATTGATCTAGTGGTTGTGTAGGTTCTAATTCTGGTCCTGACAGTGTGCTTTTCAGTACCATAGTTTATTTATTATAAATACCTTTTGAAAAATTTATTTATTTATTTAAACAAATGTATATATGACACTGTAGAACTATATCATATATATTTAGAAAAAATGCAGTTAATGCATCATGGGGTGACATTAGTTCAGAGTCACTGTTATGCAAGCTAGCAAGCTGATAATGATATTGCTTTTTATGAATCTGATTTTTTTTAAATAGCGTTAGTCAAACTATAATTTGTGACACTTCACTTCACGTTCAGTCTACTGTATGTCATGTCACTGTTTTGCCGATGCAAAATGGCCACGGGTGTCACCAAAAACAGCGACTTTCTGAAAACTACTTACAGGCCAAGTATGCATCACTGATCAACTGTCAGCAGGCCGGGTGAAGAGCATGGTGTTTACCAGTGGAGGTCGGATGCAGGAGATTTGCAGCTCGTTCCTTAGCCAGTGCTTTCAGAAATATGGGCATCGAGGGAAAGAGGAAGAAGAGAGCCACCCGTAGTACCACCGATGCGGCAGAGACAGGTTCAAGATGGCTGTGGCTTAAAAGAGGAGAGTCGTGGAGGTCTAGGTAGCAAGCTATCTGGACACAAGCTGGGGTCTGATCTGTCCCGGCTGGGTCACCTGGAGGAGGGTGTATGATGTTGAAAGACCCGAAACACCCGATGATGCCAGGAACATCAATGAAGATGTGTCCAGAGGCATTAGTAGATGTATCCACACAACAGTAAAGTATAAAGTAGCCAGAAGTACAACTACATCAAAATACTATTTTATTTTTTACTTTTTACTCTATTTATACTTCTGTGTTTCATGTTAACCAGCATTATAAAGAATGAATGTATTTTGCATTGCATTTGTGCATTCTGTCGTTCAAGGCCACTGCCACATTACGCCTCCTTGCAAGCCCGTGCTAAACACAAGTGGCATGTCACACAAAGAATAAGATTTATTTAATCAGCAATTTATTCACACCAGAATATCACAAACAAATGAAGCTGTCATCTAATGCTCTCTTGAAATGGAGGAAAACCATCTGTTTTCAACAGTGTCATCAGCGTTACATTGTTACACATCGTGACTTTGCAAAAAAGAAAAACGAAAGGCAATGAATGGTCTTTTATTGTAAGTATGTGACATTTTACTGCAGATAGTGTAGGACAGGAAAGTAAACCAGATGAGAGACACGTTGCTGATTTCTTCCTGCTGCGGCTCTAAGAAAAGTTTGATTCCTCTAATGAAATACAGCCAGCGGATGTCACAGCTTTGTGGACTGTAATAATTTGTCGTTCCGCTTGTTTGTTGGACGCTTTGATAATTATGTTCCGTTTCCTTTTGTTATATTACGTTTATTATTGCGTAGTTATATTGCGCGAGTCAAGATGTTACAGTGCCAGCAATAATTCATTTCATTTGTCAAACTGATAGATGTTTTTTGAAATGATCTTCACTTTTAAAATGCTGTAAATGATAAAACAATTTGGTTAGCGCAACACAGCAGTCACAGCAATAAAAGAGTGCTGATTGTAGTTGACAAGCGCCTGGAGATGCAGCTCATCTACTGTATGAAGGGTCCAAAATAAACCCTCCAGATTTATGGAAGTGAATAAAGAACCCTTCAACTGCCTCCCAAAATACAAAGACTATCTCACTTTGTCTAATGTGAGTGTTGGTGGAGGTTTAGAAAATGATTCTTTCATCAAGATATATACAGTTCAGTAGTTCAATCGAGTGGCTCCCCACTGAGGGGCTGGCCCTCTTCCAAAGGGGTCACAAGATGAATCTGAGATGATTAGTGGGGTATAAAAGAAGAAAGAATGAAGCTCTGTTTCACAAATTAGTTTTCATTTTTTGGACTCTTTTCTAATATTTTGTTGTTTTTTTATAAACATTGGCTAATTTGACCTTTTTGGCTTGAATAGTTATCTAAACAAAACCATCTGAGAAGTTTAGAGGGGAACTTGCAGACTTCTGAAACATGACAAGGGCTCGCAGGGTGACACGGCTATTTTGTAAAGGGTCCCAAATCAAAAATGTTGTGTATTTTTCAAGCGTATATGTATTTTTTATGTAAAATCTACATCTTAAAAGTTGCCAGTAACTATAATTGGCAGATAAATATTTTGGCGTAAAACGTACAACATTTCCCTCTGAAATGTAGCAGGTTAGCATCAAATGGAAATACATGAGTAAATGTAATTTCTAGGGGACAGGACTTGAAGTTTTTTGTGAGCCAAAGTGCAGGCTTCAATCTTCACTTTAGGTGCCCAGTACAAACAGTCAATGTAAAAATTAAAAAAAACACAGACCTGCTTTTACTAGAAGGAATGTTTGAGCTTCTCCCCACTGGACAGAGATTCAGAGTACCACACTCCAGGTCGAACAAGGTGAGAAGCATTTTTGATCTCTCATGCCATTAAACTGTTGATCATGAATAATAATACAATTATTGAATGATAATGATGATATTTAAACCACTGTTGATTGTGTTTGATGATGATAGATAGGTGTGCTCCAGGTTTTATGTTACGCTTTTAGTTGATGTATTATATGAGCGTGCATGATGAATTTTAGCATTTGTTTTGCCATCTGGCCTAGTAAGTTTAAGTAGCTGGACTCTAATAGCCTCCCCAGCTTTATCTGCATGCAGCCCGAGATCTCTCTACTTCCCTTTGCCCTTCTTAACACACACACACACACACACACACACAGTCCTTCAAAGTATTCGCTGCCTCCAGGCAAACTGAGGGGGGCTTGTTTTGTTTGGAGTGGCCTTTGTTTAGACACTGTGTCAAACACAGTCAGTGTTTGTGTCACATAGTGGATGCTCAGTACTCCACTCAATCCACTGTGTGTTTACCCACATATTTCATCCCATCAAAGTTTTCGCTCAGTGGCACTTTTTTTGAGTGATCCTCTGGGAAAAGAGGAGAGCGAACTAAGCAGCACTTTTTCTCTTGCTGAAGGAGATGCAGAGTTTTTTTCAAATTTCAAAATCTGAGGTGAAGTTTTTCTCGCCAGCTGTTGTGCTAATAGCAATGGGCTCGTGGAGCACGACTCTTCATCTCTCTTACGCTTTTAAATTGTTTGTGAAAGCGGCAAGGGGCAGAAAGCACTAGACATTGTTTGCTCTCACCTGTTGTTCTGTGCGCTGTTGTCCTTGGCCTTCCATCACAGCGAGTTTGTGTGTGTTTGTGTGAGAAAAACACGATCTGCACATACTTCATTTTGTCCACCGGTGTTTGGACTATACTGCAAAATAGAAATGATGCGTCTGTTTCTAAATGAAGTAAACTGACAATTTGTAGTGCAAAAAAAAGTCTGTAGCTAAAAACATAACACCCAAACCCTAATTTCTCTACGTCAGGAGGAGTTATCTGGTGCTCTTCCCTTCCTGCCTCTGTCTCAGGCTCGGGCAGAGAGAGAGAGAGAGAGAGAGAGAGAGCCTCCGGCGTATGGTTGGCTGTGGGCTGTGAGATCCTTGAAAAAAACTCTGACAGATCAAAAAGACCCTGAAGTAGGAGGGGGCGAAGCAGAAACATGTGTGGGGCTGAGTGTTCAGTCACATCTATTTCACTCACTCTTACTTCCTCCTTGTCTTTGCCTCTCTCCTCTTCCCACTGTATGTTAAATCTTTGTTTTAATCATTCTCTCTTCCTTTTTATTGCACATTTCTCTCTAGGTTTCTTTCTGCTCATCCCCTCTCTAACTTCTTCAACTCAACATGCGTTTCCCTATCTTTATAACACACACACACACACTACTGCTGTGCTCAGTAGCCATTAGGTAAACACATAATTACTCCCAAATTAAATAGATTAACATTGTTTTCACTTCCATTTAGGTTAAAACACATCATGATGTCAGCTGCCACACTTACAGTTTATGCTACTGTTGCCACTTCAATTCAAATAGTTACAATATTTACTCTATATTTCCCTTCCTATAATGTTCAGGGTTAGGGTAGACGTCAGTGTCAGAATGAAGTCCTTGTGCAACAAATATCTTTTAACAAATCAATCCTTCTTCCTTTGAATACAGACTACATTTTAGATAGATAGGTAGATAGATAGATAGATTAAATACAAAAGTCAAAGAAAAGAAAAGTTTTTTTCATACGGTGTGTAAATTGCTGTAAAATGTGCAAAGAAGTTAGAAAGAATGCAATTGTAGGTCCAGTTAGAGTTCATTTTGAGATTTCCCTTTGAAATGCTTCCCTGTGACAGACTTGAGTTTGTCATCTGGCCTTACATTTGAAACATGTACTTGAAAAATCCTTATCATCCATCAAATCTATTATGTCCTTTGATTAGTTCAAACCCTTTTTACTGTCCTATCTCAAAACAAACTCATCTAAGTTTGACACCAAACATAATACTATTCTGTTCTTTATGCAGCTTCTATGTTATCATGTAACTGTCACTGACCTACTGTTCATTCTCACTAAAATGCTCCTACAGGACCAATAACTAGTGTATATAAGCAGAAACTGATGCAGTTTTCCCCCAGTTTTAGGCCAGAATGCAGCGGAACACATGTAATAAACTCTGTAATCCCACCGTTATTCCATCCTCCTCTCCTCTCCTCTCCTCTCCTCTCCTCTCCTACAATCCAAACCTTTGATATTACAACATAGTTCGAAGGAGGTCAGCTGCTTTGTAATCCCATATATATCAGGACCAAAATGTAATGATTTTAATGGTCTTACACACAGTGTGAGTCCCAATTGAAAAACATACTCTACCCTGCTCAATGGCTCACGCCACATCCTCTATGTCATAAACCCAGAACATGACCTACAGGTTACAGGTAGGAGATTCATTTTCCCAAAAGCATTTTGAGTGCGTTGGCGTAGCACTAATGCACCACAGAGCCAAAGTGATCAGATGGAGAAAGGAAACCCGTGGCATGGACAGATAAAGGATAAAGGTTTTTTTATGACTCCCTTCCTCCAGCTCAATTTTCTCCTGATACTTTTCATGACTTGTTATTACTTTTTTTTGGCCCTATCAAGCTTTAATTATCTGTTACACATTGTGAATTTAGGTTAATATTTTTGTAACTAAATTGAGTGCTGGTTGTGGTTTTGTATTAAAGCTTGATCTAGTTCATTAAGTAATTATGTACTTTCACTATTATATGTGCATATTAGGGCTGCAACTAATGATTATTTTCTCTATTAAACATCTCGCAATTTAAAATGGTTTACTATCATACTGTATGTGAGAGAGAAAAGCATCACATTTGAGAAGAGGAATCGAGAGAATGTTTAATCGATTATCAAAACACCTGCAGAATAAAGAAAAGCAAATCTTTATTTTCTGAACTAAAAGAGTCATATTTGTTCTGGAGGGAAAAGTCAGTTATTCTAAAACTCAGTTAGCTTATATGAAATATACTCTATTGGCCTGTGTTTATTGTATTTGTCAACAACTGTAACTCCTCCTTTATGTTTTAATGTTAATAAATGATTCACAACTTTGTTCATGTGGAATGATAATGCACAATGATAATATGATAACAGCTAAATTGTTCTGTGTTATCAACCATTCATTAACTGTTTATGCAACAGTTATAGGTGCTTCAGAGAAGGAGTTATGATTGGTGACAAATACATTAATAAGCATTTAAAAATGTACTGATATCTGCTTACAGTTACATTATAGTGTGTTATACATCCTTTTTTATTACTGCCTATAAGTTCTTATCCCTAAATGAACAGTAATGCCACTGTAGATTCATTACTTAAAAAATCAAACAAGTAGTTTTTTTTGTGTTTTCTGTAACATTCATGCACCCTGCTGAGTTTCAGACCATGTGTTTGTATGCTGCAGGTGTTACCTCTGAATTATCATGCTGAATCTCACATCCCAGTGTGTCCACGCTCAGCCAGCCTGCCCCACCACTCTGGCTGACCCATGATGCCCCTGGACTTGATGTGTTGCCACGACAACGAGACAAATAGCCACCCATCTTGCGAAGCATGCAGACCTCATTTGGGGCTTCTTCCTGAAAGTTGTTTTCCTCCTTCCTCTTTTAATGTCTAGCAGTCTTTATCTTTTTATCTACTGTAAGTGGATTTGTGTCTCAGATTAGTTTGATAGATGAGAGCAGTTATACAGTGAGGAGGTTTCCTGCAACGCTTTCTATTATTATGTGGTCTGTTTCTCTGAGCAACCCTCTACATTGTGTTATTATGAGTGTGTGTACCAAATTTAGCACTGATCTTAGATTGTTCTTCTCAAAGAAGTACACTGTACTCCTGTATGGGAAATGGAACTGTATAATAATCTAATACAGGAAAAATATGTTAGATATTTTTTTTTCAAACAATCTTTCTCTCTCCATCTGTTGTTATTTTTGTCTTCTCTCTCTCTCTCTCTCTCTCTCTCTCTCATTCTCTCTCTCTGTCTCTCTCTCACACACAAGACTGGGAGTCAGAAATAGAGATGGGGTGGACTGACAAGGTAACATATCATAAATGTAATACCAGGCTTCATTTTAGAAGAAAAAAAAGTCCATCTCCTTTTGCTTTCGACTTTGAGATGGATTTGATGGCCAGGCACAGGAGCTTGTTCGATGCCCATTTGCTTTAAGAACTCGAGAACATCATGCACTGATAACCTGATCGCACCCCCCATCATCATCAGTGTGGTCTGTCAGAGGAAATAAAAAGCTTTGCTCAATAAAACGGTGAATGACGAGACAGGTCCCGAGTGGAACTGTGATTTTATTCACAAAAGGCCCTGATCTCTTCTTGGCTCGTTACTTTTTATGTCTTCTAAACAAACAAACAAACAAAACGGACTCGTATTTCTTAATGACAAACGCTGTTTGCTTTTATTGTTTCAGTGCTACAAAGCTCATGACGTTGGACGGAAACCCCCGCGTGTCTCACGGTAAAAATGCATGGAATCGGCACATGACACGTCTTGCATGGCGATACAAGGATGGCTGCCATCGCGTATATATATGCTATATACTGTAGCTACAACACTGAATAAAGATGAGCTTGTACATTAAGAGCGTATGTTCCCGTCAAGTCTCGTTTCATCAGCGGTCAGCGACTCCTGGTTTTCTCTTTACACGGTCCTCTATACAGACACACACACACACACACACACACACACACACACACACACACACCGAAAAGAGACTGTCCCTGAATGAAAGTCTGTGTTTTCTTTTTTGCTGTTCCATAAAGTCAGTGAACATGTTCCAATGTCCGTTTAATGACTCCACGTTGGAGTTAACACACACACGGTCGATGTTTACGGCCTGTGGAATTTGCATCTTATAATCTTTTTGAAAGCATTCTGGAAGTCTTTGTTGAAGTAGGCATATATGATGGGGTTGAGGAGAGAGTTGGAGTAGCCCAGCCAGTTTATGACTGCGCCCAGCCAGTCGGGCATGTAGCAGCTCTCTGCACAGAAAGGCAGCACCAGTGCGACGATGAAAAAGGGCAGCCAGCAGAAGATGAAAGTTCCCATGATGATCCCCAGTGTTTTCACCGTTTTGCGTTCCCTGGCCAGCGCGATCTTTCTCTTCGCCCCCGAGTTCTTTTCGTTCATGTTTTCGTAGCCATGCGAGGAGGACTGCGGGGTGTTGGGCAGAGGCAGGTGCGTCTTCGAGTTGCTGATAACTTCTATGATCTCAAGTGACTCGCCCTCCTCTCCGTGCTTCACCGCGCCGTTTACGCACGGAGAGCTGGGTTTAGACTCCTCGCTAGGCTTCCAGCCCTCGCCCCTGGCTTCCCCGTTGGTCTTCTTTTGGAAAAAGGCAGGTGACACAGTCAAGCACTTGTCGGACACTTTTGCTGTCTCGGTTTTCTTGACCGTCTTTCGAATCCGAAACCGAGCAGCCTTGAATATTCGCCCGTACAGGACCAACATGAGGATGAGAGGGATGTAAAAAGCCCCAAATGTGGAGTAGATGGTGTAGCCCGGGTCCTGGCTGATGATGCAGGCGTCGGGGTTCGCCCTGTCTTCTGCGCTTCTCCAGCCTAACATAGGCGGAATAGAGATGGAGAAACCAATTAGCCAAGTCACGCTAATCAAGATCGCAGCTCGCCTTGGAGTCCGTTTATTTACATAGTCAATGGGGTCTGTTATGGCCCAGTACCTGTCCAATGCAATTGCGCACAGATGCAGGATGGATGATGTGCAACACAGTACATCCAGAGAGATGAACAAATCACAGATCTCCTGCCCCAGTGTCCACTTGTTCAACACCTGGTAAAGGGCAGCCATTGGCAGCACCAGCACCGATACCATGAGGTCTGTAACGGCCAGGGATCCAATCAGATAGTTAGCCACATTCTGGAGAGATCTCTCCAGGGCAATGGCTGCCACGACGCACGCGTTGCCAAATATGGAGCAGAGGATGAGGGCCCCCAGGAGCAGAGAGGTGATGATCTGGTAACTCAGCTTCAGGTCCGGCAGAGACCCAGACCCCGTGGCGTTCTCACCCTCGTCCCAGTCGGCAACCACGTCCACCCTGTCCTGGTACCCGCCGGTGGCGTTGCTGTCGTTGCTGCTTGTTGTTATAAAATCCATAGTGAGACCACACTCGCGAGCGCAACTTTCCCAAAGCAGTGGGGAGGGACACGCAGCTGGACAGATAAGCAGGACGCAGTCAGCCCGTCAGACTGCTGCAGCTGTGCGTTTTACCGGGGTCCATCGGAGTTACCGCGTTCGTGCCGCCGCTCTCAGGACGCATGACGCAGACGTGTTTGTGTGAGTGTGTGTGTGTGTGCGCGCGCGCGCGTGTGTGTGTGTATGTGACTCAGGGTGGTGTGTGTTGTAGCCCGTGAGTGTTGACAGCCGGGTTCGCTCACTGGGACTGCGAATCATCTGAGCTCGGTGACGCCGTGAATTCATTTATACCAGCAGCTTCGAATACGTCAGACCATGTGGAGGTCGCCCTGGAGTTTTGTGCCTCTGCTCTCCTTGTTGCTCCGTTTTTCACTACAGACAGCCGATGAGGGTGCAGAGCTCTCCTTTTCCTTTTTTTTTCTCTCCTTTGTTTCACTCGTCGGACTCATTGAATGTCACATTTTGTGGATTTGTTTTTAGTTTACAGGTCAAAGAATAGGTGTCAGTCAGGGCTAACACGTATAAAGTGATTAATAACCGAAATAGCAAGATAGTAAAAAAAAAAAAGTCAAATCTGTCGGAAGACTGCTCGAGGTGGATGTATTAACCGAGAACCTTTTTTTATTATCACTTCTAATGAATATGTCGTTTAAGCCAACTTAATTTGTTACTGCTGATTTTGTTAAGTACAATTCTTTAAAAGAGAAACCGAGAAACAAGTTCAGACACAGTGTTTACAAGCGCAACCGGGCATTCCGGGCCGGGATGGAGAGAAACATGCCCAGAGGTAATTTCAGGACCAGGGACAGCGCCACGACAGTCCAGAGAGGAGAGCTACTGCCATCTGCTGTCCATAGCTGGTACTGCATCAAATGATGGCACCTTCTATCAGTGCGTTGAGTTTAAGGCCAAGGGAGACACCGTAGCAAGGATGGGGAAACAGGGATTGGTTTAGCTGCCGAGGAAGATGGTTGAAGAGATGAGTAGCAAACTGTGTGTGTGTGTGTGTGTGTGTGTGTGTGTGTGCGTGAGAGAGAGAGAGAGAGAGAGAGAGAGAGAGACAGAGAGAGAAAGAGAGAGGGGAGGTGGTTCCCTGGAAAACAATAGTCGCGTTTGCCTTGTGTTCAAGTATATTTGAGGCAACTGATAATGTCAGCAGTGAGTCAGAAAACAGCCTGGAATGAAAACAGCTGGTGATGGACAACAAACAAACAACCTTGTAGGGTAGAAGGGTAGCTACAAAAGTGAAGGCAAAGCTGGTTGGACACACTCCCATTGATTTTGACTGACAATGCTGCCGGCGTGAGCCTCAAAATGAAAATGAGTACATAACTAGCTAAAGAAACATATATACCCCAGTATTCTTTGATACAACACTTCCCGCTGGTCCCGAGGATATTACAAGAATCCTCAAAGACTCTTCTAACCATCTCGAAAACAACAGCTGCTCATTTTTTTTTAAGTAGTCTTAAGACTATTGAGCCATGTTAAGCTGTGTATTTAATGGTATTTTAGGGGAAAATAAAGAGTTTTTAAGCAGCTGCTTGGAGTTGTGTTGTTCTGATAGTGGTATGGGTGTGTTTTATCAGAGGGCAGAATTTTAAAGATTTTCCCTGAGTGTGCGATGTTGGTTAACTAATGCCTGTTGCATTTAATATGCAAAGTGGAGTCACTCATTAAATAAGTTAATAAAATACAAGTACATGGCTCAGTCCGGCCTGAAAAGTACTTCGTCTGTGTGTACTTTTGTTTGGTTTGTCAGTAACAGAGAAAGTCATATTCCTTTTAACCATTATCATGACATTAACTATTGATATAAAGTATTCATATAGAGAAGCAGAAACGTAAAATATTGTAAAAACACAGTACAATGCATATCCCATCAAGGTAAATTTATTGATGTTAAATGTAAAGATATTTAGAGGTTGAGGTATAAATAAATAAGGGTGAAAGAGGGGGGGGGTGGCAGAAAGAGATGGGGTGACAAGGGAGAAGAGGAGGGGGGGTGGAGTTAGGAGAAAGAGATGGGGAGAGGTTAATATCACGACGTTATTATTACTGAAGCTGGTCCTGGGCTTTACTTGTCAGGGTAACACACTCTGGCTGCACAAACTGTGGCTGAAAAGCCGCATCCAAAAACTAGGCCGCTTCATCTGATTCTCTGCTGAAGCTTTATTCTTCTCCTCCTTCTTCATCTTCTTCTCATTCTTTTTGGGGAAATAATAAAAATGTAAGCACAGAAATATCAATAAATGTCTATGGTTCAACAAAACAAACTGGACACAACTAATGAAGAGTTCAGATTAGTAAGAGAATGAAGGGAAGGGAAGGAAGGAAAGAACAGCAAATATGTTCAAAACTGATGAAACATCTTGGATGAGAGATAAAACATCTTTAAGAACAAGTCCAGCAGTCTTTGACTTATGACTGAGACAGCTAATAATAAATCCTTCATCGTGTCCCTGTTGGTCTGTTCCACCTGACAGAAAATCTAACATCTTATCTTGTTGGATCTGGTCCAATCTATTCTTGGGTGCTTTTAAAGTGGTCTCACTGATTAGAATTTCCATGTAAATTCACTCTTACGTTTGAGAAGATATTGCGGAAGATGCAGATGCTCTTCTTTGCCTTGGTCTCCTCCTCATCATATTGGTTATTACTGAGCCATTTAGAGTCAGGCTGAAACTGGTCCACAGAGCTCTGGCTGAAGGCTTCTTCATCTTCCAAATGTTCAAGTGGAGCTGCCTGAATCTTTTTCCTCCATCCACTGAAACACCTGTCCCACTGTGAGTTATTTTTCTTGCCTTTACATCCACCTGCCAGTGTCTCTTCTTTGCTGTCAAGATCAGAACTATTATCTGTCTGAATCCTTTTCTTCATTGCAGTGCCTCTTCCTGTGAGGAAGGATTTCATGGTTGTGATAGCTCCCTCTAAAGTCTTCTTGGCTGCTCTGTTCTTTGACACCAGGCAATCGGCGGCAGCAGTGATGCTTGAGGATCCTCCATCCAGATAGGTTTGTAGGGCCACTGATAGGACAGAGTTGATCTCAGCAATGACCTCTCCTGCTATGGCCCCTGTGAATTTGGGTGAAACCCTTCCAGGGGTGTCCGCACCAATGACATCACAGAAAGCCTTGGTGAAGGAACTTAGCAAATTTCTCTGCATGTTGTACTCAGTGATACCTAAGTTCTCAGTGAGGGGTGCTGAGGAGGACAAGGGACTCTTCAGGTTAAAGGTGCCAGATGTGGAACCATGACCTTGACAGATGGCCTGGAAGATGTTCTTAGCAACTGACTCCGAGATGAACCTCAGCACATCTGTGCACATGTCAGTCAGCTGCTCCTTCACATCATAATTGTAAACACCTTCGCTTACTTCCCGCCATTGTCTAAACAAGAACAAAAAAGTTTTTAAAAAGTAAAAAAAATGTAAAAGGTATACACACAAAAGTTTCCATAGGGATATAAATAACCTACTCTTCACTTAGACTCTGGAAAAATCTCCTTATTAAGGCAGTGATGGTGGAAGAATTTAGGAAAAGTGACCCGTCTGCTACTGCTTCTTTGTCCTCCTGGGCGACTGCAAGATGTCCATCATCTTCTGAGGGTCGTGAAGGAAAACCCTTCAGACCTCCGTCATGAGAGTCTCTAGACTGACGACTTGCGGAACTTCTCACCTCCTCCTGGAAATCAGTCACAGATCCGGCCAGTGCTTGACTCTTTGGCTGAAGGATTTCATTCACCTGATCTGTTGGTGGAAATGGGCTGCTGGAGGTTGGAGATGGGACAACATTACCAGTTTCCCTTGGTGTGACATCCTGTTCCTCCTCAAGCAACACCAGAGGACTCGAACTCAGGTCTGACTGGGGAGGAACATCACTGTCTTTAATGATCTTGAGAGGCCCAGTGGCCTCCAGTGTCTTAACAGCCTCAGTGGACTGCAGTGTCTTCACAGACTCGGTGACTTCCAGTGTCTTGAAAGTCTCAGTGGACTCCATTGTCTTTACAGCCTCAGTGACCTCCAGTGTACTGGCCTCCAGTGTCACGACACCATCATAAATCACATGGGAGACAAACATGTTGCCTGCCTTAATGATTGTTCTGTTGGTGGAAGAAGAAGAGGCACAGGAGGAAGGTTTCAGGCTCTCCTCTGCCCCGATGGAATGTCTGGAGGTTGATGCTGTCACAGTGGCCTGGACCTCCTCTTTTTCTCCAGAATCATCTGTCTCCAGGTTGTCTGGATACAAGAAGCTATAACATACTTTTGTAATCTCCTCATCGACATTCTGATCAAATGATGTGACCAACTCTGAGATGTCTGAGTCAGAGGAACAACAACAAGAAGAATATGTTATTATGCTCTCCTGGCTGATGGTTGAATGGATGCGAGGGCAAGTGAACTCTTCATTGTCTAAAATGTCATCACAATACATCAACTCATCAAGATCCTCAATTGTCTGATCAATGATCCCAGAGACAGGGATGTTGGTAATCTCTGTGATCTCTGAGTTTGTGGAGAACGCAGGAGAGCTGGGGGTTTTGTCCATGTTCTCTGCTTCTTTGTCCATATTACTTGAATCAGAAATCTAGGTGAGAAACACAAACATATGAAAACTTTGCTGTCTATGAATATGTGTGTTTTTGTATATATGTTCCAATCAATAACTCGGAAATGTTGCTTATAGATACTTTATCAAGATCAATTATTGTAATTTCCCTTCTTATATTTTTTTAACATCCTTTTTTTCTTCTTCTAGTGTACTTGTTATTCCCTTAAAAAGAACGTGAACTCTCATACATACCAGAAAGCACATTTCAAATGTGATAAATTCACATATGAACATGAGGCTTATCGCATTAAACAGCATTTCACATGTGATCAATTTGTGGTTTTTAGGACACATAAAAACATAACTTTCACATGTGCTTGTGGCTACATGCATTTTAATATTTGCATTGAGTTTACATGTAATTAAATTTGCTATGCAAACAAAATGTAAGAAGCTGGATCAATACAAACTTACTTTCAAACAACAATAAAAAAGATCCATTTTAGGTTGAAAAATATGAAAATGTGCAGACGAGTGGAAAATATTCATATAAAATATGTAGCTTTACTCTTACTTTTATATAAAATATGCATATATTATAGTTCTATTTAGTGTTTAACCTTCTGTATAGTGCATTTACCTGTCTGTGTCCAGACATTTTCAGATGAGCTGGGTTTACTTGTTTTGTCTTTGTCTTGTTTTCTTCTGAGCTGTCTGTCTTTAGGTTGTCTCAGGTAGAATACTGTGTTTACCTCTTGTTGCAAAATGTTTGTAGTTTAGTGCAGATGATCTCTCGGTAGTTTTCACTGTGAAGAATAAGTCTAAACTGAACTTCTGCAGGACTAACACTGATACACTGTGATGTCATAGAACTCTGTATTCTTATAGAACTTGTGTCTGCATTCATTAATTTACATTCCAATTTATGTATGTGTGTGTGTGTGTGTGTGTGTGTGTGTGTATGTGTATGTGTATAGATAGAAAAACAGAGGTTTTTCAATATCATAGAAACACTGAAGTTTGTGAATTGCATGGTAGGATTAACCTGTTTGGCAAAATGGGCAAACATTTGCTGTTGGGCCCCTGTTGTTCAAAGTCTTAATTTAATACACCTTTAGGAATATATATTATGTAAGCACAAGACACTGATACTGCAGTCTTAGTTTGCGCTTTAGTGGTACAAATTCCATAAATAAAATGTGCATTAATTCCATTAAAAAATACTAGATGAAACACTATGATCTGTTGCTTTTGGTGCCCTAGGAGTCTGGGGCCCCTAGGCAGTGGCCTGGTTGATAATCCAGCCTTGGCTGTCTGTAGTGGACAGAGATACCAAAATCCAAGTCATGCAAGTAGGCCTACGTATTAGCTACAGATAGCAATCAACCACAAATCACTGTCAACCCCCATGAACAATTACTACTAATAATAATAATTTAGTGGGCGAACCTTGTAACAACACCACATGGATTGATTTTCGGATGTCATTCCCCCTCTTTCATCCCCACCTTTCCTGTCTCTCTCCTCTGTGTAATTAAAAGAATTAGTTTTGTTATGTAACACCTTTCTTAAAGGGGGTACTGAATTAATGCAATCTTGATTAATGAAGACTACAGGGCAGGAGATAAAACAAGATATTTATGATTATATGAGAAAAAAGAAGTAAAGATAAGTAAAAAATGATTACAAGACATATTAGACATAGTTAGAACAATTTACAAACAATACCAAAAATACATGAGAAAAGATTATTTAATAGCTACACAGTACAAATGGGTATTTAAATGTGTTTTTCCACGCATCCATCTTCTGGGATATTCAAAGGCATGAACTTTAGCCCTCAGCCTGAAATTAGGACCAACCACTGAGGCATTATAAGATGATCTGTGGAGCTGTATGCAAATGGGAAATTATGCCTTAGAATTGGTATTCATACAATTCACTGTGATCATTTTCTAGGGATGTGTAAATAGTAGTTATATAAATAAGACTAAAAATTCAAATTCAAGACCTACAAAAAAGGAATCAAACCCACCCCTGCAGTTCTCCTCAGTTAGATATTTCAGTAAGAGTGGCATGGCTTCTTATACTTCCAAATAAAATATATACTGGAATATAAAACTGAAAATAATCATTACTTTGTGACTCAACTTTAAAATAAAAATGTACTTCATCTACACCACTTCTAGTCCAACAATGCCAATAATCAGAATTTTGGATTTAGTTATCTAAAATGGACTGAGTAGTTATAATGTTGCCTTTAAACACTTCAAAACACTTATCTTAAGTAACCAAACCTAACTCATAATAATCTTGGTTTGACATTTTAAGCAGCTTGTCAGAACAAAGCACATTTGAACAAGTTATCCTGTCATTGTTCCTCAAATAGGCTACATTTGGGTTTTTCATTGGGTCTGGAAGATTCTTGGGTGCAAGTACACTGGAAGTCTTTGACGACAATGACATTTAAGCACACTACCACTCACTTTGTGCTCTGCTTATAAACCCCAGAGTGAGAAAAGCTGACACCATGGTAGTGGACGTGAGAAAAAAAAGGTTGCTCTGGTTTTTTCACCTTATTTTTGTGTATTCAGTGGTTGCATAGCAGTGTGTTTTCTATAGGTCACACAGGACAATAGTGAGGCCATGAACAGTCCACCTATTGTAATGGGGCTCACCAGGGGGACTTTGTCTTTGTCAACAGTGTGGAATGTCCCAGGGGGGCTAACAGGGGCAGGATAAGCCAGGCCAGAGGGCTGCACTGCCCACCTCCTATACACTGGAACACTCCCTCTTGCTCTTAGAAAAAGAGGTTGAACCTCTACATCCAGAAGGTGTGGGAGGCAGAGAGAAGACTCAGGTAAAGATGAGAGGGGAAAGACCAGGCTAGCTGGTTGAAGTTGCATCAGATGCACGCTGCTGGTGACTGAGGGGCTCAAACGCGCTGTCATGAGCTCCCATTTGGGAGCCTCTGGTGTGAATGGCTCAAGCAGACTTGGAGGTTGTGGAACTGAGGATGCCAGTGAAGAAAACAGTAACAACGAGACTTACACCCCATGTTTGAAGGCAGTGAGACCCAGGCTGAGAAGTGCAGATCCAGCTGGAGAGGGAAAGTCGAGCAGTGTGGAGCAGCTGGTGAGACCTGCTCTGCCAGGGAGAAAAGCACACAAAAAGACCTGCAGCAAGGACAACAGAGGAAGATGGAGAGTGGGAAACCAAAGCAGGGATGAGGAGCAACAAAATGCTGAACATTTGGGATGTAGGGAAAGAGGAATACAAAGGCAGAGAAAGACTGAAAGAACTGAGACACAGGGAGATGGAGCCCAGGACAAACAGGGAAGAGGAAGCACTGAAAGTTTGTCTAGCTGTAATTCTGACATCCAGTTAAACAACACTTTGGAAGTTGGAGAAGGATCCAACAATTTGCAGAGAGGACACACGTGTCCTAGGCCTCAAAGTATTGGCTGCACCCGAACCATCACAGCCAGTTTAAACCCCAAATCCCCATGTCCATCAATGAGGTCCATGTCCAGGTCCAGGACAGCTGCAGTAGACCTGCACCGCAACACCTTTAGTTCATCCAGAGAGCCAGATCCATTCTGGGTGGACGTCAGAAGAGGTCGATCATTGCAAAGCCATCCTACTCGGGCAAACGTCCCATCTCTCACCAGCTCAGTGCTGGGAGTAGAAGAAGAGGAGGAGGAGGAGGAAGAAGAGGAGGACATGGAAGACGGCGAGGAAGGAGGCAGTGGTGTGATGGAGGCAGTGGTGCCGCCTTGTGTTCCTTTTGGAGAAAGGAGGACGAGTAAAAGAGAGAAGAATAGGATTAAGTGTCTGAGGAGAAGGCAGAGGAGAAGGGAGAGGTGGAGACAAAGTCAGCTGCAGGAGAGCAGACAGGTAAATGACACAACTAGCTGAACTTTCAACATCACAAAGGGTTTTTATCATTTACCAATCAAACTTTGTTGTTTTGTTTTTGTAATATCATGTCTTTTGGGAAATGAGTGGACACAGCAAACTTAAGTTTCTCAAGTGATGGCCTGAGATATATTGTCAGGCACTTCAGCCTTAAATTACCTAAATGATCCACTTAAAGGTCCATTTACATTTTAAGGTGGAAGGCTAATGCAAAAAAAGCAAGAGTTGTGTGTGTGTGTGTGTGTGTGTGTGTTTGTGTGAGTGGTACAATACAATAGGCACAGAAATCTGACATAAATATTCCTGTGTTGTGTCCACTTTTCACTATATTTTTTTATGTGACTGTGTGTGACTACACGTGTCTGTGCGTGTTCATTTCATCTAGAGTCTGACTCTCTACAGTCCCATCAGCAACCAGCTCATCTCAATAGCCATTGTCTGTGTGGTTTAAAGTGGGGTTACATCTGAATTAGTTGCATGATGAGGCTTGTGCGGAGAGCCCTTCAAACCCAAGCAGACAAAAGAGCAGATACCATTTTGATTGGCTGCTGCAGATCTGCAGTCACGTTGGTGGGTTGAAATTATTCTGACTGTTGAATTAGAGACAGTTGAATAGAATTTGTTGCTTTGAAACAGAGAATATCCATTTCCTAATTCTGTGCACCATTGCTGATGACATTGTTTTTAGGAAGCTAACAGCTAGCTTGGCTCTCTCCAAAGCTCAAAAATATGCCTATCATGACACATCTCTTTTTTCAGAAATATATAAAATATCTAAAGTAAGTTGTGGTTTTACAGGGAGTTATATGCTGTAACTATTTCCTGCTGACTAGCTCAGTGTTGCCAACTTAGCAAGTTTCTTACTAGATTTGATGACTTTTTAGATGCTTTTAGCTATTTATTTTTCAAAAACGTTCCCCCGCAACAAATCTAGCGACTTTTTGGCCAGACCTTCATGCCTCTCTCTTAAAGAGTCACCTATATTTCTCATGACAGAGTTGAACAGTCTATTCAACAACCTTCATAAAAGGTTTTTGAATTTAGATTCAGCTTTAGATGCATATTGATGAGGAAAAATGGCCACTATAAAAAATGGGTGAAAAATAAAACAGGTATTGATAAAAAATTGTTAGTCAAGTAAGCTTGACATGTTTTTAAATCTTGTATTTAAATAGTTCAGCTAATAGCGTGTTACATAATCTAGTGACATTTAGTAACTTTTCGAGCTTTTAGCTATCTTCCATTGAAGTTAGTTGGCAACACTGGACCAGCAGTTAGGCAGTCTCACAGTGAAATCGAGGCTTCAGGCTCATCAACATGTCAATTGATGTCTTAACATTTCTGTTTGTGTATGAATTAACATACGAGATGCAACATATTCATTTATGAGCTCTAATGGGGCTGGTAGCCTTACATATTTTACCTTTAGAGAAAACCAGGCTAGCTGCTTTCCCCTTCTTCCAGTGTTTATGCTAAACTAAGCTCCATACTTACAAAAAATCATGAGAGCGGTAAAAAACGATATAAGCGAGTTTGTCAAACAATTTCTTTAAACTTTTACTTATTCAGAGGAAATTGAATTAGCATGCTTGGCCATTTATTCTTTGTACTTTCACAGTTATATTCACTCTCACTTGGGAGCCGCTCACTACAATCACAGCATTTCTGCTATTAGGCAGCGCTTGGGACTTAAGGACACTGCTCAAGGGCAGCTCGACATTAGTTTTTCTCATTCACCCGCTCATATTTTTTTCAGCCTTTTTAAGACTTTTGTCACAAAGCCTTTTTTTTTTTTTATACATATGTGTTTCCAAGTGTGATGTTTTATTTATTTCTCCCTTCACACATTTCTCGTAACTTTACTGCCTACATACCTTGTGGAAAACTTAGTTTTATCTCTCTGACAGAATCTCATGTAACTATTTCTGAGTACATTGTCTTGATGTACTTTTTGCATACATTATGCATATAGACCAAGGGTCAAAGCGGATGTTATTGTCATCCAGTTACCCACAGGAAGCCATTTCATCCTGTGTGATGGAGAGACAATTAGTGTCGAATTGTTCAGTTACTTTATCCAGCTTCTCTAATTGCTGCTGCACATGAACTGAAATGTGGTTTACGTTGCTGCTTCTACTTCTGTAGAAACATTCATTGCTATTGTAGCAATGTAGCATTCAGGTTAGTGGTGCAGTTTCATTTTTAATGAAATCAAGCTAATGGAAGTTAAGGTGGTAAAGAATAAAGGTAAACGTTTACTTGCCTATGATGTACAGTGGGTGAACCTATTTATGTACACATTAACCAGTGTAACCAAGACCAAGCTACCATGTTACAAGGCATGTTGCCAGGGGAGAGCATCAGTGCCCATGATTACTTGGGAGCAGTGAGCTCCGTGTTCTCTCCTTTGTGTTAATGACACACCTTGGGAGGCAGCGCTGGTGCAACAGGGAAGTCTCTGGAGCTCCCTCTGGGTGAGAAAGTGGTAATTACTCTGGATGCACCCCCGGGCTTTTTTCAAGACTGGTTTCAACAGTCCGCCGACACAGGTCTGAGGAGGAGGTGGTGGACATTAAAGGGGCCCAAGATACTGTCCTCAAAACGATTTTTGGTACATCCTGTCGTATGAGTTATAGTTGGAATTTGGAAATGGGTGTGGATTTAGGTACTGAGGCCCTTGAATGAGAGGCCAAGTAGACTGCTGAGGAAATGAGAAGGATTTGAACAGTGATGGTGGCAAATGTATCGTGCTGTATGAAATAAAAGGATACAAACTAGATTAAAAATAACAGAGCACGGGCCATCTGCAGCATAAAAAAGATGCTTTTTCTTGTTTTTTGTATTCTGTGTGCATACTGTGACTTATGGAAAACCTACAATAGATTGCTCAAAAATAGCAATATTCCACCTGAAGAGTTACAACACCTCTCTGTTTTCTGTAAAGTGAATGGAGTTTGAATAAGGCCAGCGTGCGGGCCAAATTGCTCTCTCTAACAGGCAATGTTTATGCTTTACAGTACGTGAGAAAATGTAGGTAGGTAGACGTTTCACTCTGATGAACTCACACCTGACACCCTCATGTCCTCACACATATTATAATGCTGTGTTGGTGGGTGTCAAAGACGTTTACACTCATCAAATAGGGTGTATTAAAGAGAAAAGTATTTAAAACCGAATCTCAGGAGGACAGCAAAAGAAGACATTTTCACTTATATTTATGGCCTGCTGGTGTGATGACATCTTGTGGTGCTAATGTATGCTCAAACCTCATATGTGGGGGATCAGATTTCTGGCTTGTTCTCCTTGATTCTTTTACTTGATGCAGAGCAAGATAGTCAATTGTTTTCCCATACAGATGTGATGCTGCAGTACTGAGATTTATATCATGTCTTTAGAGCTCTTTTTCATTTCAAATAGTATCAGCATTGTCTATTTTGGCTCTAATCTGATTTGGATCTCATTCAAAACAAACAAATAAATAAACACATACCAGAACTTCATACCATATACAAAGGCCTGCAGAGGGCACATGCATGTTTGCATGTATACACACATAAATATTATTATGTGCCTGTGGAAGAGGTCTTCAATGAAAGATATGCTCATATGGGTGCTGATATACCTATCAACCTTCCACGATCCATTTGATTCTTCATTCTTTAAAAGTGTCTTTGCCTCCTCTCCCAGAGCTCAACAGGGAATCCTTCCAGCAGCAGCAGCGAGGATGATGAGGACGTGAGCGCCGGGGACAGAGAAGGGTACATCTGCGCAGTGTGTTTGGATGTCTACTTCAGCCCCTACATGTGTCACCCCTGCAACCACATCTTCTGTGAACCCTGTCTGAGGACACTGGCTAAGAACAGCCCCACCAACACCCCCTGTCCCCTCTGCAGAACAATCATCACACATGTCTTCTTCCAGAAGGGTGAGCTAATGGGTAGAAAGCACTTACTGTTCAATTCACATGATTTGAAATACTTCTAGCATTTTAAATTGGATAATACAAGAGGGATAAAATTACAGTAGAAAACATGTCACTAGAATAATCAAAGACAGTAAAATATTTATCTATGTATTTTTGCAGCTATATGGGTATTCTTACTCCTGTTGGCTGTTTCACAGATGACATCTAAGCTGCAGATTGTTCAGAGGGCCCAGCTGCAGATGTCCCATAGGGAGCAGAGTAGACCTTTAGTTCAGCTCTGACCAGATGAGTCACCCAGACCGAGAAGACAAAATCAAACGCAATGCGAACACTCTTATTTAGAGCTTTGTGATTAAAATAAGGAGTAGTATTGCTAATGAGCGGAAAATGCATTTTGATACGACAAAAACAGATGCAATGTACTGTAATAATAATATTTTGACACATTCTGTAAAATGACATGTATTTTATGTAACCTTGTGATCATTGCACAGTGATTACATGGGAGTAGTAGTAGTGGCAGTAGTCTGATTTGGACAAAGCTATGAATAAGTAATGAAGTTCTGTTGTCACTTTGGCCTACTTCTAGATGTATGTAGGAGAAAGTGAGCAGCAGGGACACTACTGGCCATAAAAAGGCAGAGTGGCCATGGTTATGAGGACTGCAGACACAGTAAGGGCTCTTGTGAGTGATTAGGTGACAAGGATTGTAGATTAGATTCTTGTGTTGATTACCAAAGCCAAGGTCACACGGAAACCGAACAAGCAGAAAATGAGGGAGTCTGATGATGCTGTATCTGCTGAATGTATTAAATAAATCAAACATAATCTATCCAGGCTATCAAGAAGTGGAGGTGTGACTAAGATGTTCACATCTGATAATATTACGCTTGTCTTTCTTACAGAGCTAAACCAAACAGCAAGGACATTCTTCCCAAAGGAATATCTTTCCCGGAAACAGAACTTCCAGAAAGCAAGTTGTGCAAAGTGGCCTCTCCCAAGTTGCCGAAAACTCTTCCGTATCTTTGGAGGCAAGTTTTGAATTCCCTGTACATGGAATGTCTCTCTGTTTAGGATGACTTCTTCATTTGGCAAAATACCACTAATTAATGGAATAATATCCACCGTTCTTAAAGTATTAAACACTCTACCCTCATGGTAACAATTACTTTCAACAAAATATGACTTAATGCGCTAAACTTCACCTTAGCTTCACAGCGACAAGTAAAGCTGTAGCATAACATGGAGACACTGTATGAAGCCCTATTTTGGCAAAATATTGGAGTATATCTGAGCATATGGATGGACAGTGGAAAGGTTGATACTGCTGCAGGAGTGGATTGAAACAGTTTTTTCAGTATTTTCTAAAATACTCAGGTTATGAGTCCTGAATGGTCCAAACAACCAAACTCTTTAAAAATATGTATCTTTTAAAAAGTCACAGAATTCCACATTGTATTTACTCACTTGTTCAGTAATACTTTTTGTAAATGTTATCTCCCTATTATATGGTCTAAATAGTGTTTCACATCTGTCTGTGTAGTTCTAATGGAGAAGCATAAATTGCTTTTATTTTACTTTTGTTTTTTTCTAAAAACTATTAGATTTTTAGATATTTTGGTCTAAAGAAATCCGAATCACCCTTAAAAGATGGGTATAATATGTGTGCAATCATAAATGTAAGCTCCTCTTCATGTCAGTGAACCCCTACATTCCAATAAATATATTAGTAGTAGTAGCTGCATTTCTGACATTTTGATGCTTTTTTTCCGCCATGAAAACAAACTAACATGAATTCAAGTGTGTAGAAAACTACCATAGAAATATTTTACAGCCAACTTTGATAGATTTTGGGTGTCACTTTAATGATAACCACCAGATGAGATGCTTAATTTGTCACCCAAACCAGGCTTCCAAAGGCAGTCCAGTCCCATTGCTAGACGCCAGTTCCCCCACGGAGGAGGCTACCGTCTGGACGCTATGGACTTTGAGGATGATTCTCGAGGCTGGCACTTTGACATGGACATGGTCATCATCTACATCTACTCAGTCAACTGGGTTATTGGCTTCTTTATATTCTGCTTCCTCTGCTACCTCTTCTTCCCTTCTTTTTGACAGTTCTGGCAACAATGATGGAGAAACATAGAAAGAGGAAAAGTTGAAGATACAGAAGGATGAGGGTAAAGAAAGGAATTGAAGACGAAGCAGAGGGCAGGCAGGCATGTATATAAAGAAATTAATATATACATATAAAGTGGGGTATCTGAACTGTAGGGTTTAATGAGAAGACAATGAGTGAATTTCAAGCAGGTGGGATGGTGTAGTGGAGAGAAAACAACAGTGTGCCAGCTTGTTGTCTCTTATTAATAAATTATTGAAATGGGGAAATGGTGTAAGGGGATGTTTGGGAATCCGGTGTTCTCTGGCTCCACATGATGTGTTGCACAACATGTCCTGTTTCTGTATGGATGGGAGTTGTTTACCAGAACATAACATTTCAGTTACTCCCACAGGTATTGCAAATCCCCATAATAATACTGCAATGGAAATCATAGTTTAATAATAATAATAATAATAATAACTAAACCACAATAAAACAAAGGAATAACATGAGTGAACACTTTTGGTGTGGACTTTTATGTTTTTGCATCTGCAGAAAACGTAATGAAATATTTTCTCTTTCATGTGGGTTGAGACCATTTGTTTATAATTTTATGAAGAGAAGGGCGTTTTGTTGGTAGCTCAGGAAGGCAGTAACATTTCAAACTGATCAATGCTTGACCGGGTTTTAATGTGGTTATTTAATAAAAATGGTATGCACGTTTTGGAATAAAAGCAATCCAGGAATAATTAACTAGTTTGGAATTCCTAAAAAACCAGGAGGTGGACCATCTATTCTAAGAGATCAACAGCAAAATCAAACACACAATCACTGCAGAATCTGTTACATGTAAATAGACATAAAATCACTTTCTAAGTCGCTCGGCACTGTATGTGTGTCTCTTTGTGTTTTTGTGGGTGCAGCTGTGTGTGTCTGTATATGTCTAAAACACTTACATAGATGGATTTTGAAAGTCTTCTTTTGCATTTACAATTAAAGAGTAATGCGGGTTTAGAAAGAGCACTCACCACAAAGTGAAAAGGACTCCTAATTTATTCACAATATGTGTGTGTGTGTGTGTGTGTGAAAGCAGCTCACTTCCAATTTGCATTGTACTGTTTGTGTCCACCTATTATGTTTTACATGACATGGAGGATACGTCATAGGTTTTTACCCTTGGTAAACAAAACATAGTTGACCACCAAGCAACATGAGCTTTTGGAGCATCATGCTGCCAAACTTATTCTAAAAACAAAACAAAAACAACATTAAAATATATGTAGGTCACTGTGAACTCTAATAAAGTAACCCTACACCACAAGGTGTGTATATAAGAATATCACACTAAATAATATTCCCGTAGAGGTGGTCGTTTAAAAAAAATAAAATGATAAGGGCCTGCACATAGGCAGTTTTTTACACGTTTAGAAGCTCATATGCAGCTCAGGGCGGGGGTCTGACTTCACGGGACCTATTAGTATTCCCGTCCTTTGGGTGCGCACTGTTGCCAGCCACAGAGCCACGTCAGGCCTGTAGCAACTGCTCGTCTTCCACCGCATCTCCAAGGTTAGAGAGAGGCCCGCCCGACGAGCTTCGAACGCTCGAAGAAACGCACACCGGGAGGCGGGAATGAAGTTTTCCCCCGAACGTTAGGGTTTTCTCCGGCGCGGAGGCTTAAAGTGACGGCGGCGCGCCGTGAAAATTGCCAGCGTCGACATGGGCAGCGTTATCTCGTCCCCATAAGGAGGTTGTTTGCGGCTCAGAAAAGATCGTTATCGTCCGATTTATTGGTGCTTAATGGAAACGCGCAATCATAAAAAATGGTTGCACTTGGAGAACATCCGTGAATGCGATCGTCTCCTTCCGACATCGGTGCGTCAGAGAAGACACCTCAGCTAGCTGGACTCTTGGGTTGGGTGTGAAGTCTTTACTGTGCACCGTGTGCTGCTGGAGTGAAGGTGACTTGCGCCCCGTCGCAGTCGAGGCAATGCGGAGAGGAGTCGCAGGCGGTCATCCGGTACTTTTCCTGCGCTCTGAGGCTCGACTGGGAAAATATTTGCTCCGTCTCCCACGCTAGAGGGGAAAACGTGAGAGATCGACGGAGCAATAACAACAATCGAGGTTCATCCCAGCCAGTTGCCTAGTTGGCGAAGGCGAATAGAGCGTAAGCGGAGGAGAAAATATAGAAGGTGAACAGTGAGGTGCAGGGTGGTGAGGCAAGGAAGCGAGAAAGTGGTGGAGTTTGAGGAGGGAAATAAGACGAGACCGTTCTATATTAGGGCTGTTTTATTAGTGGATGTGTATGCATGAGTTCTGCATCGAATGGGCGCAAAAACCGCCCCAGATCCTCCGGGAACCTCTTTCAGATCGGCAAGCCTCCTCACCGAGACCCACAGAGGAGGGAGAGCACCGAAAGTACCCGCAAAGCCCAGCGCGCCGTGGCCGACTGCAGAATGGTAGGTTTACAACACGTCAATGCCCGCATGGTGCATCTAATAAAGAGTGCTGTGTTTGTACCTCAACCTTTCTTTGTTCTAGGACGATCGACTATCCCGTGCATGCAGGATGCACAGGCGACAGCTGTTAATAGCTGCAAAAAAAAGAAAAAAAAAGAAAGATAGACCGGTCTGGGAGCCTAAAAATAGCTTTATGCATTTGCATTGCTTTGTCAGCAGTGAAGCCAAACAGATCATCTCGGTGTGCAGATTGATTGCAGTGATTTGCATTTGGAGTGTGGAAAGCTGCCGGTGATTTGGGCTGATTTCAAAACCGCCCGAATTCCAAGATTATCCACGGAAGCGTTCGTCATGGTGGCACATAGGTTCCTGCGTTTTGACAGATACACGGCAAGACTGATATGTATAGTCCTGCTTCACCCTTTCATACACCCGTGAATGTCACGGAGCATCGACGTTCGCATGCAGGAGTGCAGCAGGATGCTATCCAGGAGTTGCACAACATTTGCGAAATATTTGTGCCCCAATATTAAGCAACGAGGTTGTGCAAACAGCCAAACTTAGCATAGTCGGACCCCCGTCAACAAAAAAAAAATCAATTCATTCATCATGCAGTCTGATTTTGAGGGCTATTTAAATGGAAATGCTTCACTTTTTTTTGCTTAATCACATGTTTCTCTCAAAAATGAATGGGCTTCTGTGACCGCATATGTGCAAGGTTGCAATTTCTGAAATACTACTGAAGTATATAAAAGATTATAATAAGCAAGGCTGGATATAGTGCTGCTCAGCATTTCCCTCTTGGCTGACACGTTGTCATGTTGACAAGTCAATATGCAGACCAAGGATAAAGGCACTTCTACCGCAATGACCAGACCACAAAGCCATATTCAAGCAAAGGTAATTTGGTATATTTGTGTGGTGCTTACTTGACAAGGTCATCCCGGAAGTAACTTATTTTTGTGCGATTTCATCATCTCATTGCAACACAGATCGTCCAGGAATTCAACACACTTGTGGCTCTGTACCGTGAGCTGGTCATCTCCATTGGCGAAATCGCGGTCGACTGTCCATCTTTGCGGGCCGAAATGCTGAAGACCCGAACTAAAGGCTGCGAAATGGCGAGGGCGGCACACCACAGCCTCTCCTTGATATCGGGGTGAGTTGGCACAGACGCTGTCCGTGGTGCTGAAAATGAGAGCCTCGCAAAGAGCTCTCAGGGCG
Organism: Nannoperca obscura; assembly: GCA_036024295.1. Lineage (NCBI taxonomy): Eukaryota > Metazoa > Chordata > Actinopteri > Centrarchiformes > Percichthyidae > Nannoperca > Nannoperca obscura. The sequence continues at coordinate 62,936 of JAVQJL010080010.1, forward strand.
CAAAGCGCGCCGGCAACACTGCTGCGCCTAAAGTTGTAAAGCAGCTTTTTTTTTTTTTTTTTTACCCACGTCCCGCTCTCATTTGCATCAGGCGGGGGGGGGGGGGGGGGGGGGGGGGGGGGGGGGGGGGGGGGGGGGGGGGGG
>JAVQJL010080037.1:0-23266 GCA_036024295.1 Nannoperca obscura
CAAGATAACTTGTGAATGCAGTGGTTTGTGACAAGTGACTTCCAAATCTTAGATATTGAAGTTTCCATGAGATTTCAAAACAAATCTTTATCTGCGCTACAACAGTTGTTGAAAATATAATATATAATATTCATGGTTAACTAAATGCTTACTGCCATCGATGGTCTATCTCAAGCGAGAGAAATGAATTTAAAAGTTAATGGCATAAAAAATAAAATCACTGTTAAACAACTTTTAAAAACTCTTCCGTTTTGCTGTAACACTTCTCTTTCACACTCACTTTTGCAAAAATACTTAGATCTGTACAACTGTCTAGCTGAGGAGGAAGAGCACAGTGCTGTTAACAGCTTCCTACAAGACCTGATGGAGCAAGAGGTGCTGGACTCTGGGGTGATGGAGGAACTGGTGCTGGATGTTGGACAAACAAGGAAGAAGCTCAGAAACCCAATTCTCACCATGGAAGCACGACACTTGCAGGTATGTGACCAAAGTGAGTCTCGAATTCCTCAAGCTGCATAAGAGATGTATATACTGTAGGTTGAGAAATTATCACCGTGAACTGGACTGATGTGCAGCCAAGTTGTGTTCTCACTCCTATTAATTGCCACTGAAGGTGCAGGAGAACAGGGCCCGGCGGGAGGCTGAGAGGCAGAGGCAACAGAAAGAGAGGGAGGCTCGGCAGGGTGCCAGAGAGGAGGCAAAGAGAAGGGAGCGAGGGGAGGAGGCGAGGAAGAAGCAGGAGGCGCGAAGGCAGGAAGAGATGGTGCAGCAAGAGATGGTGAAACTGCGACGCCAGATTGAGGAGAAGAGAGGCCTGGAACAGCTGGTTCGACAGAGGTATGGTATCCACAGCAACCACTGCTGAAGTAGTTACAACAATCATCCCTCACTCCCCTATCTGATTGCATCGCGTGGGATCCTGTCTGCTCCACCTTCCTATGGTGGATTGAATGAATAGATGAGCCAGCTCCCTGATCCCAAACAACTATTGTGGAAGTGTCCCTGCAGAAGGTTCGCAAGCACTTGGCCAGCATGATGACACTGTTGTGTAATATCTCTCTTGTCTACCCAAGGCTTTTCTTTATCACCATCCTAAATACTTTCTACTTTCATCTTGAACAGCATTCGATTAAAAACAACATCACCCTGCAGGAATAAAAATGAAACCTTCAGAATGCTATCAATGATACACTTTTTCACTTAGATTAGATTGTCTGGGAAGGCTGAGGCTCAGCGGTGCTTTGAGCTGTAAGCATGTTTAGCAGGTATAATGTTTACCATGTTCACCTTTGAATTTTAGCATGTTAGCGAGCAAATATTTGCTAATAGGCACTAAACAAAACATGCAGCTGAGTATTGGACATGAGATATAATCAACTGTGTCAGTTCGGGGAGAAAAACATGAATATGTTTTAGATTAGAAGTGTGTTTTATTTGTTTTTATTTAGTAATTAGTGTGATGTGATTGTTTTATACATTATTATTTAGGTCTATAATTATTTCCATTTATACAAAAAAACTTTATTTACTGCAACTTTTGGGAATAACTGCTGTTATTTATGGGGCAATGGTAGACTAAGTAGTATATGTATGTTGATTCTACAGGGAAAGGGAGAGAGTGGAAGGACAAAGGGCAGCCAGAATCCTCCAGACATCTTCTCAATTTCCCACAAAACAGCGGCAGCAGGACATAGAGCGATTAAATAATGAACAGAAAATTCAAACCAAGGTTCACATGCATAATCTCAAGGTTGGTACCTATGCTGTGTGTGTGTGTGTGTGGGTGTATTTTCAGGTTGGTACGGCAAATGTACATTCTCTAACTTGTTGGCCTGCATGTGAACGTGCATTTGTGTGGATGTTTTAGTGTCTGCAGAGGCATTTCTCGGGGTGGTATTCAGTGGTGTTGGACCGGAGGCTACGTTTGGGTAAGGCCATGGCCCTCTCCGACTGGAAGAGGCAGCTGAGAGCTTGGCGAGCGTGGCGGGCAGTGGTGTGGGCAGAACAAAGACAGCGAGAGGTGGCAAGAACAGAGGAGGAGCTACGAGCTGGAAACAGGCAAGAGCCAAAAAGAAATCATATTAAAAGGGTCCTGTTAACCTGTCATTGTATAAACCTGCCTTTTACCACAAATGACAGAATGTAAATTACTACTTATTTTCAATATTAGGCTATTAATTATTATTATGTATTTTTTGAAGACACTCACTGATTTATATCCTGTTACTCTTACCAAGCAGTAACTGAGGGTTAAAAATATAATCACATCTGTTGTCTACTCCAGACAAAGCCAGCTGGCTGTGGAGAGTGACCAAAGGCGGTTGCTACGGCGATGTCTGAATGAGTGGCAGTTATGGTGTCGGGTGGAGAAGGAACAACGAGAGCTTTTGGCCCAGCAGCAGGAGACCCGGCGCAAGATGGCTGCCTTGATCAGTGCTGCATCAACAGGCAAACTCAAGGCCACAAAAATCCAAACTTGTCAGCCAATAATGGCCCCACCTGAGGCTTCTAACCAACCAGAGAGCACGACGACGGTGAGAGGTGCACCGTTTCTCATATCAGCACAGGGTCAGGCACAGAGCAGGTGGAAAGACTGCTAGAGAGAAATCAGAAGTGTAGGATAGTGGAACAGAGCTTGTAGGACGGAAAAAGAAACAGAACAGGAGATGAAGTTGGAGTTGCAGGAGTTCACGGTGGAGGGGTCAGTAAAGAGGCCATACTTGCTATCAGGCCCTTGCTGCATATACATCAGGATTCCTGAAGCTCAGTAAAGATCAAGGAGATGGGGGTTTTTTTCTCATGTATTATACCATCTTCATATCATATTCTGTTTCCCTCTCTGTAGGAAGACAGGTCAAGCGTTTCAGCCCCTGACGCCTCTGCACTTCATCAGAATACGACCCCTGTGGGAACTGTAGCCCAGCCCACTCAGCCATGGCAGGTGACTCGACGCCACGCAGCACCGACTGCTGCTGAGCTCCACGAGGCGCGGCAGAGAGGCGAGGCCAGTGGCTTTACCTGCACGAGAAGGGCAGCGTCGCCGGGCAGCAGGTTTGAGAACAGGCACGCCGTCCAGCAGCAGATCATCACGCAGCAGAGGAAGCTGTTGAAGGAACAGCAGGAGCAAATTACACGGCTGAAGGAGGAGCAGAGCATGGTGGGCCTGCAGCTGGAAATGGAGAAGACCGCACAGCTCACCCAGCTATCAGTGCTAGGAGGCTCGAGACCAAACAGCCACGGCTGTGACCCTACAGAGCAGAGGTAGCCCCACTGCACTTCATATGTGTGTATCATATTCAAAACAACACACTTTTTTTGGTTGCCAGTTTGTGAGAAATCTCTCAGTCCAGTTATTTATAAATGTTTATGAGTTCCTCCCCTTCTAATAAGCCATTAAGGTAGCACATAATGAAGAGGTGTACTTGGTCTGCGACAATGTTTAGGTAGGTTGTATGTGTCAAAGTAACATACACATGAACAGCAGGACCCAAGGTTTCCCAACAGAACGTTGCCCAAAGCATCACACTGCCTCCGCCGGCTTGCCGTCTTCCCATAGTGCATCCTGGTGCCAAGTTTTCACATGTCAGTGGTCATAATGTCATGGCTGATCGGTGTATATTCTTGTATACTGGATGTAGCCTGGCTCCTATTTAACCCTCTCACTGCAACCCCCTGGACAATCCCTTATAAGTAAGACTGTCTCCACATTTCCACATGTCCCAAATGTGCAGTTGGCTCTGAAACTCTCTCTAGATGATGACTAACCACTTAGGTTAGCTCACCTCTCGTTCTACAGTGCAGGCGGATGGCGGAAAAAGTTAGCAGGTTGAAAGAATCTTTCAAGAAATAATACCTTATTAAACTACTGTCTAGAATATACAGACACTTATTGTTACACAGAGGTGAATCGGGGTAAAAGTCATTATGTGTTATAAGCTTTCCTCATTAAATACAAGACACATAGGAGTAAATACAAAGAAACAGATCAGCCACAGAAAAACGTTGAAGCTTAGAACAGAGGAGCAGGAGGTTGTGCAGCAGCTAATATTTTGTACATGCAAAATTATATATTTATGTGAGAAATGATGAAATACGAAATCTATACAACCTTGAACACAGTTTGTAACAGTTTTTATGAGTCAAAGCAAAAAGTTCCGTGCCCTAGATTTAGGGACAATGACTCATGTCGAATGAGTTTGCCTTAAGTCTGTACCTGTCTGAATAGAATTTGCCAGGTGAGGATCAGGAAGATGTGAATGTGCAGACAGATTTATGACGGGCCTTTGTTTCTGTGCTTCCGGCTGTGATTGTTACTGTTTCAGGGCAGAGAGAGTTACTGGAGGAGATCACAGTCTCTGTGCACCTCCGAGGAAAGCTGTCACACGCCAGACATGCCCCCATCCAATCACCACAGGTCAGTCTGCAAGGTCTTTTACTCAGCAAGAGGACGACGTACACAAACTCACATATACATAAACATACATGGCGGGTAGCAGCAGCTTTTTTGTCAAGAAGATTGCATGACCCTGAGTCACACATAAGGAGATAAAGCCTTTGCATATATAAAAGCCCTAGGTCTATTAGTCCTACAACAGTAGCACCCATGTTTACCATAACCTCCAGTTACATGTTCAGAATATGAATGGCGAAACATACGTAAACATCCACATATCCACTCCTGAGACAGAAGAATACCTTGTGCTCAACTCAGCCCTCTCCCCCTCTGTGAAGCCATGGAGGCCCGTGCACGTCAACGTGCACAGCGAAGGAAGGAAATCGAGGAACTCAAGAGAAAGAAGGAAGAGGAAACACTGGTAAGAGATCGAGGAGTTGATTTCTGGACCTCCAGACTGTTTTGTAGGATAAGCAGCAAGTTGTAATTGTGCGAATCACTCTTTAAAAAGAAAACACAAATTTAACTTTAAAAATTAAACTTTTCAGGCTGAGATGAAAGCTGCTGAGGAGCAGAGGCAGAGGGAGGAGGAAGAGGAGAAACGGAAAGCAGCAGAAAAGAAGAGGGAGGAGAAAAAGCAGGAAAAAGAGGTGAGATGTATTCGATATTTTTGGATGTTCAAAAAAACGTGTCAGAATACAGGAAGTCTCCTGTGAGCAACACCGAGCGACGTGTAGTGGGACTGTACTCTGTATATAATGTCACTTTCTGTGTGTTTCAGAGGGAAGAGGAAAAACAGAGGCAACTGAAAAGGCAGCAGGAGCTCATGAAGCTGGCCCGCCAACACTACCACAGAAAATTGTTGCTACGGCGAGGCCTGGCGCCATGGAAACGCCTCATTCAGCTCCGACAAGCCAACATGCAGGTAAATCACCCATCAGTTACAGCGACACACAGCGTGTTTTTAGCCAAGTTCAGCCTGCCCTCAGTCCAACGTTTTAAGAACCCAGTAGATGCTCTTGATTTGGGACATTTTGAAGAGCATACTGCTGAATTAAAGGGCAATGTGTGTCTGTTTAAGGCTTTTCATAATTCAAAGTGATGGATGTTTGGTTCAGGCTCACAGACATAATGCTGCTCGGTTTTGTCATACTAAGAAGCTTGTTGAGTTATTTATTTTTCATCTAAAGCAGATTGTAAAAACTAATCAGACTTAAATTTTAGGGAAACAAAGAGGATTATACTTTTTTTCATTTAGTTGACTATATTTTTCCTTGTTGTGAAGCACATCAGAACTTTTTCAGAAGTGCTATAAAAAGTTAAATATTATTATAAAGTAGCACAAACCACACGCTCTGTGTCCACAGGCAAACCATTCTAACACATTTAATAGACTGATAATTGTGAGCAACAAGCAAACTGGTAAAAATACTCACTCAGCAGCAAAATGAAACAGCCCAAGCCAAAGGCACACTTACCACCCAACAACACACTTGCAGTGTTGGACATTAAGCCCAGGCACACCCACTCAAACTAGCAAAGGGAAAATATCCAAATAAAAAGCATGTGACAAACTTTATAGCTGCATTCCCTTGACACTATCTTCTTCAAAATCTCCCTGCCTTACACAGCATCACACAAAAACGTTTCACGGCTAGCTATAAACCCTTTTATTAAATGTGAGATTCATTCGAGGACAGGCCCTTCATCATTTGACACCACTCCATTGTTTCAAACTGGCACATATGATTGAGTTTGGATGCATTCATGAGCATGCATCGCTGCTTTTCTTTTCAATCCCTGCCAGCTGGCAGAGAGAAATCACAATCTCTTCCTCCTGAGGCGGTGCACACTGGGCTGGCAGCAATCAGCAAGAGAGTCTCTGTCTGAGAAAGAAGCTTCTGCGGACCAACTGTACCAGCACTTTTTGCTTCAGAGGAGTTTAAGCTGCTGGAAAAGAGTGTGTATATACACACACACACACACACACACACACACACAGTTACTCAATCAGGATTTTAGCCCAGTGATTCAGAGTAACACCTTTTTCCTAATCCCCTCTTGTACCTGCACTGAATTATATTTAAGGTTCCTGAAAAAAGAAGAAAAAAAAAGTTTAGACCATTTTCTATTTCTTCCTCATCACTTTAACTTACTGAGTAACTTGTAATTGTTGTTGTTGTTGTGGATTTTATTGCTAAACGATGGCTTGAATACCATAAATCATTAGTTTTACTACAAGTCAGTGATCTCTTCTTAAAATCTCTGAGAGAGTGTTGTCTTTCTCAGCTAAAAGACTGGAGGATGATTCAAGAGGAGAGAGCCGAGCGTTTCTGTCGCACTCACACTCTGAGGCGGTTTCTGCTGGCGCTGCTGGACCATGTGACCCAGGAGAGGCTGGTGGAGTGGGACCGTCAGGAGCTGGCTCAGGAGCACAATAACAGGTCTGCTACCCGCGACTTTGCCATATGTTCACTGTATGGGCGCTGCAGTGTGTTGCCACATTAACATAACCAGCTAACAGGGTGTCAGATTAAATTTAACAGCTTGTAAACTTGTTATGAGCTGAAATGTATCAGAGCAGTTTGTTTACTGTCTGCCAAAAAATCTGAATGCCTTAAGTTCCTATAAAACTTCAGGTACATTAGAACTGATTAGACATTTTAAGGCACATTCTATGAAGACAATTAAGACGGTCAAGATTAACTTGCGATAGACATTGTTATTAATGATGATAAAGGTTAGACATTGGAACATGCATCTTTAAGCAGAAACAGTTGTTGTATATGAAAAATGAGAGCTTTAGCAGTACATTGTCTTTTCCCCCGCAATTACCTGTGCATTAGACTGCAAAATGACACCATCATCTCCTTAACTCCAGTGAATTGCTTCATATCTGCTCTTAGCTGTAAATCTTTGTTCATATTATGATTAATGGAGTCAGTTGGGGGGTTTTTCTGCTTAGGTAGAAACTTCAATATACTGGCAGAGTATAGTATTCATAGCCTGACTGATCTCCCTTCCTGGGTAATGTAAATGGAAATGTATTTACTCTTTTTAGCTACGTCAAACTTAATCTTGTGAGTACAGGTAATATATGGATCTATAAAGAGCGCCTCTGTGAATGACTCGAAATGCTAACGTTAGCATACAATGCTAAATGCTGATGTTTAGCAGGTAATGTTTACCATGTCCCACTATTACCATTTCTATCTGGACCAGATTGATGCACAGACAGACCAACGTTACCATCCCTAGTGGCGAAAAGCTAGCATGGCAAAAAAAACCGTTAGTACCGTCAGTTTGGTGATTCTTTAAGAACTATTTATTAACAAACACATGTTGGTTTTATGCTTAATAACATTACTTTGTGGTCTTCTGTTTCCCATTGTGGACAAAATGTATGTTTTGTGCAGCACTGGTGCACTGCTAACTTGATGTAAATGTCATTACCTCAAAATGTGTACGGTGAGGTCGGCTGAATGACCAGTGCCTGCAGGTGAATTCCCACTGGCTGCCCAGCTGCCATTGTCAATGAGCTCCCAGTAACCTCATGTGAAAACTCATTAGGTGTTGTCAACCTAGACAAGCCCATAATTCAGTTCCTTATTGCTCACTTGCTCTGTTTCCCTCTGTCTCTACATCTGCACTACAGACGGGTGCTGAGGCGATGCTTCATGGCCTGGGGGAAGCTTCCGTGTCTGCTGCGCGAGGAAAGGAAGAAGGAGGAGCGGCGGGAGAGACTCGGGCGGAAAGTGACTGAGGTTCTGCCTGATTTCTGCTCCCATCCACTGTAAAACCTCTGGGAGAAACCGTCACTTCAGGAAACAAACTGCATACCCATACAGACACACAAACGTCTCAATAACACTGGAGAAAGACACACGTACACATACAAACACAAATACGCATACACATTTCTCACATTTATTTAATATAAATAAATAAAATGGATTTCGTACAAACACAACTTGACCCATACACTTTTTAGGACAGCAAAAAAAGCTTTCAATCTCTTTGAGGACATCTATAAGCAGCAACACTGAAAACTTCTGATGCTTATGACTGATATATTCACAACTATCCCATCATTCATTATGTTTAATGCAATGACAGGCTGTAGAACTTTAATAAGCCTGATTATGTGGCTTGTGCTGAGATGTTTCATTTATTTGTGATAAAATATCCTTGACTCATTTCATGAAGGTCAAGTGAGGTACGTGTGTTTGTGGAGGACAAAGGAGGTGTAGTGTGCAGAGAGACCATCCTTGAAATGATGTTCAGCCCATGTTTTTGCGCAGGACTGACCAGTCCTCCGGTGTCGTTATCTCGTTGCCGACACTGTGCTCAGAGAAAATGTCCCTACAAGACAGATTACTCATTCTCACATTTTTCTTGTACGCCGACTCCCAGCAAGGCACTAGAATGTAGAGGAGACATAAAGTAAATGTTCAAGTGCAGGGAAGACAGTCTGGTGAAGGAAACGTGATATTAATTTTGGCAGAGAGACTGTTGAGTGGAATGAGGCAGCAATGGAAGGAGATAAAAGGTCAGCGAGTGGATACAGCTGCACAGAGGAGATGCCAGTTGTCTGTGACATTAATGGAAGTGAATGCATTTTATTGGGGGTTATAGTTGTTATTACTATGTGTCAAAGGCAGGGCAACTCCGTCTGCAACTCAATAGCTGCAGTAACCCAACGATAACAATCCTGGCAGCTCTCAGGTTTGCTGCCAAGTAGAACACGGCCAACAAAGTTAAATCAGAGTGAAAGGAGCCATGCTGCCACCCAGTGGACGAGACCAGCAGCAGCCATGAGCTCATTTGTATTAAACCCATTTTTTAAAATGAGGGTTGCATAATAATCTCTTACACCAGGTCTGTTGGGGCGGGAGAGGGACGATTCAGTTTTTCTCCCATGGTCATGAACTCTGCCCAGTTACCACTGAAACCTCGGGAGTAGACACCGGTGTCCACGACGAGTCCCCAGTAGGCGCTGCGAGCGGTTTTGTCTCGCAGGGCGGCGCGCGCTTCGCGCTCTGTTACGTTGTAGCTGATGTTGATGACCTGCACCAGCAGCAGGTGTAACAGCCCACCAGTCACGATGCTGCTGTACCACGCACAGGTGAAGCAAAGAGCAGTGCTGGAACACAGACAATGAGAAAAGATGGAAAATCAAATAACAACCATCACCTGTACATGTCATGTTTGTATGGTTATATCATCAGTAAGGCTCCAATTTGATTATAACCACTAATAATTTAGGGTAAATGGGACAGTTAAAAAGTAATGAAATCTAATATAATTTATATTCATCTCTATAAAACTGCATACACAATCAGAAATCACAGTTAAAAGCATGGGTATTTTTACATAATCCAATAGAAATTCAGACTAGGCGTGTGTTCAGCAGTCTGAGGTTGAGATAGTTCTGAAGGTCTATTTTAAGTGTGCGGTGCCTGCAGCAGTGCCATGGCAGATCATTTAAACTCTTAGGTCCACTCTCTCGTTGCTCTGAGCAAGAAGTGTTTCTCCAACAGCTCGATGGGCAACACTCCAAGGTGCTCTGTGAATCTGATTCAACACTACACTTCAGGAAGCCTTATGTCCAATGTGCAGGAACCTCACACAAAACGCAGCTCAGTGCTTCAGTTAAAAGACGGCAGTTTTGCTCTAGATTGCTGCTAAAAGGCCATCTGTCATTTGCTGTTTCAATGAGATCTGTCTGAACTGTGGATGTACACGTATGCAGAATTTTAGGCATTTTGTGTTGTTGTTGTGAGTTTGTCTTTGTACATGTGTACATGTCTTTGCATTTTAAATACAGATATGCATTACAACAAGCAACCCATGGCCATTTTGTGGCGGTTGTTCAACATCTTCAGATAATGGAAGGAAACTGATTTGGGGCCAATTTGGATATCAACACGTAAAGGAATAGTTTGCCATTTTGGGACATATGCTCATTATTTTTCTAGCCAAGAGTTGGACGAGGAAGATGAGAGGATGGATGCCACTCTCAGATACAAGAGTGGTATCCATCTTCTCAGTTCTCAGCAAGAAAGTGAATAAAAAGAACGTAAATAAGTGTTTTCCCCACAATGTCAAGCTATTACTTTAAGAATAAAAAAACTGACGATATATCTGCTATTACATTTTACAAACACATGACATTATATTTTGGATTAAGCTTATTTAAATGTGGTTAATAAAAAGTTATGACAAATGTATTTTCTGCACAGCAAATTTTACAGTTGATATTGGTGGTGTACAAACTATGTAATAGTTTTGTCATTAATGCAAAAAGACCACATCTTTGGCATTTCTCTACAGTTATTTACTGGCTGACATGTACACTGATATGTGTGATAAACTTATATTTGGATTTACATGTCAGACTCTACTTGCTTGTAAATTTATATAACCTTATTTATTTGTATACTTGTTTTGATAATTTAACAAAAACCTACATCGTCAAAATAATTTGAATGTTATGATCACATAAGAATTCTACATATTGGGGCTTTAGTTTGAGGTAAGTATTAACTATAAGGGATTATGAGGTTAAGGTTATCCATCCCTGAGTGTACAAAGATGTCTGTCCTCAGTACCTGTACTGGTTGTAGACCCCCGGGCAGTAGAGCAGGGCGATGAAGAGGCGTTGTTTCGGACACACACTCTGCAGCACCAGGCAGATCCCGTACATGGACGTCAACAGGAAGAGGACGAGAGTAACCAGGAAGCTGCGGTGATTGGTCTGCCCCACACAGCTGTTTATCCTACCCCGACACAGACGGCGGGGGACGCACAGACAGACGCACACACACACACACAGGCAAACAAAACATCGTACTGAGACCCCGGGGTTACACTACACACATGCAGGACCAGGAGAGGATGATAGCAAGGGAATGTTCACTTGTAGCTGTGATTAATGAGTGTGTGACTCGACACAACATACAAGTAAAGTCAATAAAGACACAGCAGGTGTGAACAGGACAAACGCATATACTAGAAAGAAAGACGTTTCGTTACTTTGAAAATTAAAAAGGATGTTTTTTTTTTGATTTATTGAATAGTTTGTGTGGAAAGACAAGCAGATGACAAACAAGACAACTCCGGTGTTTGAGATGAGAGAAAGTGGAAGAAACAGTGATGACAGGCCGAGTGAGAGGCATTTTAATGGAACCCACCAGACACAGTGGTGGTCGAGACGCAGCACGCAGACACCACAGATGCGACAATGTCCCGCCCTCGGGGGTCGCACCACCCTGCACACCGGACACCAGTTCCTCCGGGTACTTTCCTTCAGCTCCACACCCGCCTGCCCCGACGACCCCGCCCGGTCGGCCACCGTCATCGTCACATCCTGCCTCCCCCCATTGACGGCAGGGTCTCGGTCCGCCAGAGGGCTGTAATATGTCACCGTGCTGTGGACGTTCTCTTGGTTTGGCCGCACAATGCCGGGTTCTCTCTTGGTGTGGACAAGGGCCACCAGGGTGAGTATGACCCCTACAGTTACCACCGCCAGCTGGACCGGGCCAACATCCGCGTTGGGAAGCACCTCTGTGATGAACAAGTAGTACATGTACGCCAGGGAGAAGAGGGCCAGGCTGAGAAAGAAGAGCGTCCGTCCCTTCTTGCGGTGGGTGAAATAGTAGTACCACAGCACCAGGCCGGGCAGAGCTGTCAGAACCACCATGCCGAGCAGGAAGTGGAGAGCAGCAAGGTGCAGCAGGACAGGCAGGAGAATGAGAGGAGGGATGATGGACAGGTCCACTTTTTGGGCTCCACCCCACAGCCAGGGCACACGAATCCGGTCTGTGACAACTGCAGCCACATGTGAAAAGGATTCAGGTTTCTGAGGCTCCCTCTTCAGAAATCTGGGTTAAAAAAAAGGAGTATTTGTTCACTTCAGGTTATCAACAACTTCTTAATAACCAAATGGGCAAACGTTTGCTAATTAACAGTTAACATGGTACAGCTGAGGCTGATGGGAATGTCATTCGTTTTGCAGGCATTTGGTCATAAAACAAAGTACTGGACTATTTTTAAATCATATGTGAAGATTTCCTGTTTTATATAATTGTAAATCAAATATCTGTGGCTTTTGGACTGTTGATTGGATAAAAAAAACTTTAGGTTTCACAAATTTGCATTTTTTCCACTCTTCTGACATTTTATAGACTGCCAATTTATTAATAACCAACATATCAATTTTCAATTTAAATAATCATTAGTTGCATCCCCAGAGTTACTCAGTTTCTCACCTGTCACAGGCGTCATCCAAGTCGTCACAGTCGCAGCAGCAGGCCGCTACATGGCTGCGATCTCCGAGTCTGTTCACGTACTCGCAGCAGCACAAGGTCTCCTCCTCCTCCAGCACCTTGTTGGCTCGCTTCTTCATGACGGACAGCCTTACAGTCAGATTATTTAAAAAAGCTCATTAGTACTATTATTAACTAAACTTGCGTGGCAATTCGTATATTTAGAGATCGACAGAATAATAATTAAGATGAAGTTTTGACACAAGAAGAGTGGCAGGTGAGACTACAGAGAGGAAGTGGAAAGACAATAACTGTTCTAAAAGCGCACTTTGCTGAAATGATCTTTGCGTACAGCAGCTTAAAAGCTATTTTCATGTGTTTTACACAGTGGAGTGGTTCCAAAATCCAAGATTTTCACCACGCAACACAGCAAAGCAGACCCTTCCCCTACCCCTGCTGTCCACCTCACATCTGTCACACATCTGTCATGCTTTGATGATTTACAACAACTAAACGGTCCCCTCGCTGCAGCCTGCTGGCTCGTTCAGACAGCGCAGATGGATTTGAGCTGAGGTGATGCAGGCGTAACATATATAACAATCGCAGGTCTACAGTGGCCCCTCCATCATAGACAGCAAGACTGGTACCCCAGTCAACCACTAAGTGGGATTAATCCTTCAGCTCAGTTAAACCTCTCTGTGGGGTGGGGGGGAGGGGGATCATCAAAGCATGACATGGTGCGTTATTATTGTCAGTCAGCCACTGTTAAAACTAAAAAGGACATCAGAGTCAGGAAAGATCACCAACATCTAACTGGTCAGTCCGTCCAGGCAGCCTTGAGGGAAAGTCTGCCAGGGCTTAAATGCTATGTACTACATGTACTGATTAAATGTGTGTGGTAGCACCAACTAGCACATCTGCTCCCTGACAAAAAAAACCAAAAAAATACGGCTGCAAGGATTCATAGCATGACTGGTGCTCAGCAGTTTGATGTGCTGTTGTAACACTGAGGGATTTCCTGTGGTATACAGTGCTTTTGACTTTAAAAAGCTTTGCTGAACTGGATGGTATCCTTGTAAAATATAACACAGGGTGGCTGTAGCTCTTTATTAATCGGAAGACATAAAATGTATTTTGGCTGCAGCTCATAAATTGAAGATTAGCAGATTTTCTTTATCTTTTTTGATTGTAAACTGAATCCCTTTAGGTTTCAAACCAATAGTTAGACAAAATAAGTAATCTGAAGATGTCGCCTTGGGCTTTAGGAAATTGTGATTGTAAAAATTTGTGATTTTCCCCCACTATATTCTGACATTTAGCAGACCAAACAATTAATGGTTTAATCAAGAAAATAACATGAATCATTAGTTGCAGCTCTAATAATTGTATTATGTGTCAGAGCCAGAAAAAACTGCAACAAATTAGCAACAAATGTGGATGGGCTCAACATGGTTGAAGTTGATGGTAAAGAAATAATAAGACATTTTGAGTAAATACACTTATTAACTTTTGTGCCGAATGTTAGATGAGAAAACTGATTCCACTCTCACATCTGTCCGTTAAATGAAGCTACAGCCGAGAGACTGTTAGCTTAGCTTAGCATAAAGACTGGAAGCAGCTTGCATGGCTCTGTGAAAAGTCTGGCAACCAGCATCTCTAAGCTCATTAACTGATGAGTTATATCTTCTTTAATCCATACCAAAAAAACGAAGTGTCAAAACTAGCGGTTTTAAGTGTGCTGGACTGTTTCTTGGCACTGTGACTTCCTGTTTTTGTCATCATTGTGATGTTGCCAGGCAACCAGCGAAGACTCCAGGAAGTCACTGCACCTGCACTAGTCTTTAATGCTAACGCTAATCGTAGCTAACCAGACACTGGCTGCAATTACTAAAAGTAACATTGTCGAGAGGGTTATGTCACAACACTATCTCAGATTAAATAATGAAGAGGAAAATACTTTTAGACTCATTATCAAACTACATAATACCTCACTGGATGTATTATCTTTTAAAGGGGTGGGTGCAAACTCTCTTGAGAGTCGCCAGCATTTCTAAGAACGCCCCTGCTCTTACCATATTATCTAAGCTTCGGTTGTTTAGGCTAATACATGCATACACATAAATAGACTGGGTATAAAATGTATTTTGAAAGCTAAATTGACAACTTTTCTTACTGGGCAACAATGAGAAGTAAACAAATTACATCAATCTGGACAGTATTTGGAAACTGTGTGGCTAAAAAACTTACTTTAACAGTACTTAAATATCATATCAGAAAGGGATCAAGTAGTTATGTGTTGTTTTTCTGTCATTTTATGGGCAGGATACAGTTCATTCATGTACTTTTTCTAATGTTTCTTCCACTTAAAGTGCGGTTCTCATTTGTTATTATGTGTTGTTCGTCTCATGACTGCCTGTAAATCACCGACTGGAGGTCAGATGTTCACTTGTCATAGTAGTCAACAAGCCGCCGAGTGGTCGCTTCCACTGCGACAAACACACACAATAAAACCCGGCCTCGCAGCCTACCTGGACACGGAGCCGCTACATCCCGACGCATCCGAGTTAACATCGACCGAAACGATCTCCCCCTCCGACAGGCCGGGCTCCTCAGCGGAAGTATTTCTCCTGGTGAAGGCTGTCGTATCCGGCGTTTGTCGGAGCTACTTAACGGCGCACTTTACGGCTGAAGTCACCAGGATACCAGCAGCTGGTGGCGAACCGGTCTGGGTTCAAGTGCCCGGGTCGACGGGGGATCTTCCCACCCGGGTTTCGTCCGGATTCGGGTTTGACGTTGAGGAACACGTCCTGTGACTCTGCCCCCAAATTGTAGACTCCCTCCTGACGTCGAATGAGGTAGACTTTCCCCGCCCCGCACACGTTCGCGCTCCCGCACCTACAGCTCAGCCACGCTGACTGTTCCGCACCAGACCTCATGCTCATTTAAGCTGATTTGAACTTTTTATATACTGTTTGGCTGTTCAGCCTCTAGCAGTGCAAAAACTCAAAATGTATAATGTCGGTTCTGTCTGTAAGTGGGTCCGAAAAGCCTTATTTTCTTAAAACAAATGAAAATAAAAATAATTTAATTCAAATGAACTTGTTCAAAGGCTGATTTAATCTTGGAACAAGAAATTATGAGGCATTACTGCCCTAGAATTAAAACATTTGGGACTTTAATTTAGAAAGTACTTAAAATAAATGGATTTTAAAGGCTGGAATATTCTTACTATTTTCACATTTTATGATAATAGAGGATTATGACCAAATTATAGACTAAAATAACTTGATATGAAGGAGATCTTTACAGGGAACAAGGTAATCATATGTTTTGTATGAATAATCTTAGCAAACTATCCAGTAACTAAAGCTATAGTGGAGTAACATGTATAATACTCTCCTCTAAAATTTGGAAGAGTAGAAGTATTGTTATATTTGAATTCTAAATCATAATTATAGTAACTACCTACCTACCTAATAGTAATACAGCACGGTACTTGAGTAAATGTGCTTAGTTACTTTGCACCACTGGATATCACAATCAAACTTTATTGAAGTCTGTATAAGAATATCATTCAGTGTCCAACAGGAGACACACAATAACTAATATAATTCCCACAATATTATAAGGATACTGTAGAAGAAATGTATTATTTCCTCTAAGAGTAAATCGGGTCAGGCTGCTTGTCAATAATTAAAGACAATAGTCTTGTGTTTCACCTGCAACAAAGGAACAAAGAGACATTTGGCTTTACCCCCATTTAGTTTTCCACTTCTGTTTCCAGCAGCAACACACTGTGAAATCTCCTTCCAGCATCATCTATAACAAAACTTCAAAAAAATCAGTAATCCTGACTCATCCCTAGCAAAAGAGTAACTTCTAGTATGTTTAGTCCAGTCAGACTCTTGTTCTGAGGCAGCTTTAAGGATAATGAACAATTCCCAAAGCATAGAAACCATAACTACTTAATAGCCAATGTATGATCATGAGCTGGTTTTTAGCCTGCAGTTGCGATTTACATCCAAATATATTCAATTTCATACTCTCACTATCAATTCTAATATGATCTTTGTCCTCAACACACACAGCTGTCTGACACATAACAGAAAAGTGGATGCACACTTCGGTTTAAAAAAAACATGAATGATTAAATTTAAAAAAGCAAATATATTAATATTGAAAGATTACGATTCAGCAGCCCTTCCCGTTAATATTATAGAGCTAAAATTATTAAACAGAAAATTAATCTGCAACAATTCTGATAACTGATTTATCATTTAATAACCTTTTGAACAAAAAAAAAAAAATGCATAAAATTCCCTTGTTCCAGCTTCTAAAATGTTACTATTGGTGGGTTTTTTTGTCTCCTGTGTTCAGAAATTCAATCTTTTTGGCTTGGTCGAACAAAACAAGACATTAAAATAGCTGCTCTGATAAACTGTGGTGGACATTTTATTTACATTCATAAAACATCTGACATTTTACAGACAATAACGATTAATCGAGAGATCGTCAGACTAATCAATTAAAATAATCCTTTGCAGCAAAAGTAAAAAGATTCTGGCAAAACATCTCGTTTGTCAAAAAAGTAAAATGTACAAAACGGCAACCAATTTGAAACAAGTGGTCACTTGCAGAAATGGGTCAAAGTAAGAAGAGCTGAGCAAAATTACGCACACAGACGAGGGTGATGGCAACACTGTAAACATCAGACAAGGCTCAAGGCAATTGTAGTGTGCTAGTCTCCAACAATTCATCAAAACAGAATCGTGTTCATGTCGATTTGGAATCATGTAGTGTTGACGGTATGAGTGTACAGTACTGAGATAACCTGAGATGGTCTCACAGACCCTTATTGAAATAACTTGGCTCAGTGCAGAAAAGGAAGAGGAATAAAAAAAGTACATAAAACTGAATACACATGTACAGGTGATCAGGATAAAACCAGCCATGTCACTATTGTTTGGGCTAATAAATTTACAGGGAACCATTCAATCAGTCCAGGATGGAGCTGGAAGAAAATGAACCAAATATGTGGTTTGAATAAAACAACAGATTTTGCTATTATTATTATATTCTGGAGGGTATTTTTTCATTTTAATGTACATTTAATGTTGTAGCGATTCCTGTTTGCATATACAAAAAAGATGATTTGTTATGATCACAAAATAGAGGACAGGCTTTCAAATTCGAGTAACTTGATTCTACAATTTTTACTGGTAAAAATATCCAGAAATATCTAAAAACACAGCCTAATCTACAAGGCAAGAATTAAAATCTGTGCAAAAATGGAAATAGAGGAAAGTTGTTTAAAATATCGAGTCACTTCCCTTGAATAAAAACAAAAATAAAAAGTATTTACAATAGCTCATTTGGTGTGGCGTGAGGCTTGTGAGAATATAGGAAGGCGTTTCAACGCCACTATTCAAGAAAAGAGTGGAAAATAAGACGGTAAAAAGGGAGCTGACGATCGCACCCTGCTCAAATTAAAACCGCTGCTCCGTGTGCAGCTTACTAAGATGTAACTGTGCCCTCGCAGCAGTCAATCCACAGCTAAAAAAAAAAAAAAAAAAAACATCCTGGCACCTGATGCCCCACCGCAGGCTTTGGGACGTGTAACCCACGGCGACACACGCCATGTCAGGTGTCTGGGGACGTCTACATGGCAACGTCGCTGGATAACCAGGGATTTCCTCAGAGGCGCTTGCTGGAGTTTCCTCCTCGGGGGCCGGGGCCAGGCACTCCGCAGTCGCCGGGTGGGGAGCCTCACTGTGGTGCTGCTGTGCGATTGGCCGAAGCAAAGTTCTTCTGCAGCACCATCAAAGAGCTGCGGAGCTGTGAGGAGAAGGGAAACTGACTCAGCAGCTACAACACCTGCTTTAGGTTTTAAAAAACGTTTTACAAGACGGCTATGAATTTGTGATGAACTCCTGCTGCTTGTAAAATAACAGCTGCTCTATTTTTTTTTTACTCATTCAAACCACAGTATACACATATTACTTCCATTTTATATGTTTATGGATCCTAACTCATTTCTGAGTTCCTCTGCAATTTAGCTCAAAATATCCATCCTATAAAAAGGAAAACACGCTTATTGACTTTCTGGTGAAAAGGTTATGAGATGTTATCTTTGTTTGTTTTTTTAAAGTAATTTCTGGACAAACAGACCCCTTTAAGGAACATTTGCTAACCTAAGCTAGACAGTAGCCTCATATTTAATGGATACATATTAGAGTGGCATTGTATCATAAATCCTTTTCTTTGAGTACAAATATAATCCAGTGGGTGAGTCTAATTCCTTTTCAACCCTCTCAGGCTTCTGGTGACCAATTTAGAAATGCAGAAAGCCCCCCTGCTCCTGTCATTAAGGAGAAAACAAATCCTTCAATGACAAATGTTGAGCCACTCAAACCAGGAGCACACTATAAAAACTTTTCTGATCCCGACAGCATTGCCATTTGTTCAGATTACAGTAGCTGTGGCAGGTCCAACTGGTCTGAGGCTCAACCGGGAGGTGAAAGATTTATATCCCGAGCACCGACACACGACGACAAGATAACATGTGTGCCAAAAGTCCACGATCAACTGCACTATTTTACACAAAGCAACTGCAGAATCTCAGCAATCAAATCAGACGTTTCATGTATGCAGCGTTATCTCAGCTTTAAAAAGCCGGTCCTACCTGTTCTAAAAGGTTGATGGAGTCCCGCAGTACATTTTTCAGAAGCTGCATATCCTCTATGGTCCTATAGCCGGGCCCATGTCTGGGACTGTATTCAGAGGCCAAGCTGCCAAACATCAGAAAGAAGGCAATTATTCAGTAAAATATGTGCAAAATATGATTCACACATTCATATGTACATATACATTAAAGCATTAGGAGACAGAAACAAAGTGGAAATGTCAGAAGAGGCTATAGTGAAGGTAAAGTCACAACCACATTTACTGACAAACAGGCAGTCTGAACATTGTGAGTCATTAAAACAAGAGCTCTCTTGTATGTGGGCTGCTTAAATGACACAGACAAAAAAAAAGGTGCAGACTAACCCCTTCCCCCTTCTCCACCCACACCAAGGCTTCTGCTTTCTGAGTGGTCAGGGCGGCTACTGATATATTTAGTCTATGACGGACTAAAATCAAAAAAAGGGAAGAAATGTGCATGTTGCACATTATCTCACCTGGCTTCACTCCTCTCCCTCAGCCGATGCTTTGTGCTCAGGTACATGCGGTGGGCTACGTCCTCCATGGCCCACAGTTTGAAAAACAGGCCCAGATTCATCACCGTCAGGATCAGCAAGCTGTGGGCGACAGAAAGCACCGGGTTTAATCTGACCACTGACAATGACATGAGAGACAGAAAAGGTTGAAGGAACCCTGATGCCAACACTACAAATGACCACATATGACTTTAAGACGTAAAGATTTTCGTTCCAACACAAAAAACTTTCAGATTCTACGTCTGCTACGCACCGTCAGTTCTCAGTAGTTTCAAAATACAGTACAGGAGAAATTTGCATTCCATAAACACAATATAAACCACAATATTTGTGTGTGTCCAGATTGTTAACTTACATCACGCTCATCCCGGCCACTATTGTCGAGGTGTTCCATCTGTACGGGTCGTTCATTTCTATGGGGACTGAGACGCAGATATATTAGTTATAGATTAACAACAAAAAGCAAAACCTGGGTTGCAGTCTGAGAACATTTCTGCAACTCTTTTCTAGTTTCTGCTGTTTTGTGGGTGTGTCACGGGTGCAACCCAATAAGACTCACTCATCTGTAAGCAGTGGCTGTTGTTCTGGCACACAGTTTGTAAAATTACCATTTACTTTCAAATGTTTTGAGAATTTCTCGATGCAGTAGTAGCAAACGTGACGAGGGCAGAGCAACTGGGAGTTGGATGCACTACGGTCTCCATTTGAACATTTAGAAAGTGCTGAAGGCCTCACGTGTTCTTGGTTAACTTCAGTCCGAGGTTTAAAATGTAAAGTTAAAATGAAAATTATAGACACACACACACACACACACCTCAATTTAACGCTTTTGGCAACTCAAGAACAATTCACAATGAAAATATCACCACTGAAAATGTTCACATTTCAACTAAGCAGCCGAGGGTCGACGTCACTCTTTTGTCTCTTCGTTAAATAGAAAGCTGGAGGCAGGAGTCAATTAGCTTAGCTTAGCATAAAGACTGGAAGCAGGGGGAATCAGCTAGCCTGGCTGTTTGAAGGTAACAAATCTGCCTGTCAGCACTTTATATCACAATATAATCTATTTCCAGACTATGAGACCGTTTCTTGGCTGGGCACAGTGACTTTACCAGAGTTTCTGCTGGTTGCCTGGCAACCTGATGGTGACTCCAGAAGATTGATAATTCAAGCACGTAAACCCTCTAATGCAGCAACTTGTCATTCTTTGTACGGATTTAAAATACATAAATAAATACAATAAAGATATAACATGCTCATTTGTGAGCATTAGAGGTGCTGATAGTTGCGCTAGTTGTTTCCCCCTGCGTCCAAGCTTTATGCTACGCTAAGCTCCTGGCTTCATATTTAACAGATATGAGTGGTATCGATCTATCGAACAAACTCTCAGCAAGAAAGCAAGTAAGAGTATTTCCCAAAATGTCCAACAATTCCTTTAAAGCCATCATACGCAGAGTAATGTCGTAATGTCATGTACCCATGTTGCCATCTCTGTGCTGTTCAGGGTCTTGCCCGTACTGCTTGATGGGCTTCATGTGCTCCGGCAGAGTCCGGCTATAAGTCCGCCTCCTCCTCCGAAGCCCACTCATCTTCCCAGAGTCCCCACCTCCTTGGTTCATCTCTGCTTCCTCCTCCAGCAGTTCTGCTTCTGTACAGTGGCATCACAGGGACACGACGAGTCAAACACAGACGTGCGGCAGAATGAGAAAGGTGTATTTAGGCATTGATTGACGCACACACACGTATCACAGTGAAAAACATTGTGACTTAATAAGTAACTGACAAACAAGAAACCTGTACATAATGTATAAAGGTTATGGGTATACTTTTATGAAGCTCAGTGTGCTGAGCACTTAAAACAGCTGATAACTTCAGGCCGATTCATTATATTCCTTCTTTTCTATTCTATTCCTTCCTTGCAAATGCAGCTGTAATATGAGCCGCAGAGCCTGGTGTGTGTCGGAGGAAACTGTTCATGTTGGAGATCAAATAAACCACAGGCTGAGGAATGGAAGGCAGGGAAGTGGCTCTTCTGCCTGTAGAGTGTGTGAACAGGGCTTTCTTCTTACCCAGCTGTCTGAAATAATCTTCTATGCCGCTCCAGGAGTTTTTGGTGATGAAGGACTTGACCAGGCCCCATGGCTGTTTCTTGTATTTCACCTCGGTGTAGACCCTGGCAGCACAACAGACTTCTTACATGGCAGTCGCTTAAAAAAATTAAATAAAATCACAGAAACTGATCATCATAATAATCATAAAACCTTACCTTAGTCGACACTTCCGCTTTGAGTTTCTTATGATGTAGTACCGATTTTGAGTGTAGAAGTAATCGTGGTAGGGAACGTCGTGAGTGTACACCTCCGAGTCCACGTGGTAATAATGGCCATCCCTGGATTCTTTGTACAGCGTCTGAGAGGTAATTGGAGTACAAATAAGCGGCGAGCCATAACTCACACAAAAGACATGTTTATTCATCCATTCAAGCGCGCGCACACACACACACACACACACCTGGTTCTCTGTAGCCGTGGAGAACTTGCCAATCAGAGGGTTGCTGATGGTTATTGTGTAGTTCAGACTCCGCTTCATGTTTCCAGAGGCGTCTTTTTGCCAAGTAGTAAAGCTGGCGTCTGGTGACACAAAGGATAATACGAATATTACACATGAAAGCGTTTATTAGCTTGAGCAGGTAGATAACTTTGTATGAGGAATGGCTGAAATTCATTTTATTTATTGCATACAGATAAGCAATGCAACAGATGTATATAGTTAAAGTTATTTGCAGCCCCTGTCCTTGGTTATGCTTCAAAATCTAGATTAAAAACAGCTTTAATACTTACTGGTTATCTTCCTGACGTCCATGAACCTGCGAATGAAGCCGGAGTCCGTGAAGAGCAGCTCAAACATCTTGTTAGCGCTGATGTGGAAGACCTTGTTCAGATAAAGTCGACCCTGCGCCTGAGACAAACCCACTCGCTCCTCCGCTGGTGAAGCAAACAAGAAAAGAAAACAAATAGGAGAGGGAGAGTAAACAATTTTAAACCACAAAAATACGTATATATACACGCATCCTCCATTGCATGGGTTGTGTTGTCCTCTCACCGTCCTCGATGCTCTCTGAACCGCTCTGCTCGGACACGCCGTTCTCGTTGGCGTTGAGGTCAAGGGAAAGCGAGGAGCGCTTGGAGACCTGTTCTGGGGCGAGGCGATCCAGCGAGGGAGCAGGACTCCGCCGCTGAGATGAGGTGTGGCGAGAGTTATCCTGATGAAGGGGGGGGGGGGGGGGGGGGTGATAAAAAAAAAGATATTTAAAAAAAATTAGAAATGCACACCCCACCCAAAAAAAAATTCAAACACATTTAAAAACACGTTTGCAGAGTTCTGCGGGCTGA
>JAVQJL010080042.1:0-11546 GCA_036024295.1 Nannoperca obscura
CAAGTGAATCATAGTGATGTGAAGAAGAAGCTCCCAAACAACCCAGAGAGGTTTTCTCGTTGTCTCTGTGTTTTAGGAAAGCAGAGTTTCTCTTCAGGCAGGTTTTACTTTGAGGTTCAGGTTAAAGACAAGACTGACTGGACTTTAGGAGTGACCAGAGAGTCGACCAATAGGAAGGGACTAATCAAACCAAGTCCTCAGGAGGGTTACTGGACTGTATGGTTGAGAAATGGAAACGAGTACACAGCTCTTGAAGACCCTTTAGTCCGTCTCTCTCTGAAGTCTTATCCCCAGAAGGTGGGGGTGTTTGTGGATCACGAGGAGGGTCTGGTCTCCTTTTATGACGTAGATGCTGCAGCTCTTATCTACTCCTTTACTGGCTGCTGCTTCACTGAGAAACTCCTCCCATACTTCTGTCCCTCTAATAACAATGAAGGTAAAAACTCCGCCCCTCTGATCATCTGTCCTGTCAGAAGAAACTAATCACTCCCTTTAATTCATGGTTGATTTGGCAACCGCTGTGGTTTCTGGTGGCAACAGTAGGTGTGGTTTAACACAAACAGCAAACACTCGTTGAGCAGCTTCTTAGTCAGAACTACAACAGAAGAGCAGCTGCAGTAAAAATAGAGCAGGAGCATAGAAGTAACAGAGCAGAGAGGCTCCGCTCATGGATCCACTGGACATTTGCACACTAGAATGGCAGCAGACTGTTTTCAGCCTTCAAGGAAACCAACGTGGCAAGTGTCCTTCACAAAGATACTCAACCTCCATGATCTTTAAAAGCAGCTCTGGATGAGACTGAAGAAACATTAAAAAGGTGCCTGTGCCTTTAAATTGTGTCCCGTTAACTTACCCCCATGTTTACCGGCTGGCAGTCGTCTACTTCACTGCCTTTGTTGGTGCTTTGTTTCTTAATGCATTGCTGCCTCCGACTGTCAGTCAGTGGAATAGCAAGAAACTAATGGCAGAATAGCAATCGTGCTGCCCACATCCTCATGCAAGATGTAAACACTTGTAAAGACGTGACTCAATAGCACCTCTAGTGGTGAAAGCCTCCACAGGGAACCTTTAAATGTAAACTCTGGTTTTATCAGAGCTGCTCCAAACTGCTGGTCCTGAAAGAAAAGACGGGTGGGGAGGGGAGGCGAGGCAGCACAGGGAACTCCCAGAAATATCCCGGTTAGTTTACTGGGGAAGGACAGCAGAGTCGGGTGATTTCACCGGTGAGGTTCAGTGAGACACCCGAGAGCTGCTGGGGCGACCTGTCTTGCTACAAGGCATGACCCCAAAGTAAATGTGGTAAGCAGAGACACTTGTGTGAACCTTGGTCACACAACAGGGTCCTGCTCAGAGATTAGACAACCAAAGACTTGGTATCAACTTTCCAGGCCACAAGGTTCAAGGAAACAGCTGATCCTGAATCAACACGCAGGTTTCTGAGTCTGGAGGGGTCCGAACAGAGAACACGGGTCAACATCCATAAAACCACCGCCTTCCTCTGTTGGGGAAACCACCACCCCCCCCCGGTTTTTGACACCTTTCTTAACAGCTTGTTAGGACCCAGGCCCCCCCAAACCTCCCCCTACTCGTATCCGATAGGTTGACATAACTTTGAGAATACCATCTTCCAGAGGGGGGGTGCTACTCAAAAAGTAGGTCCAGACATTGAAGTCATTATTTTCTAATTAAGCAGCAAGATTTCCTCTCTGGAGTTTTTTTTGGGGGGCGACCAACTAATTAAAACTGGGATATTGCGGTGACTAAAAATAAACGAGGATTTCCCAGCAGCCCTGACACTGACCTTTACAGAGCGAGGAGGCATTTTTAGCCTCCGAGTGTTGGGAGTCTGGGTCAGACTGCCGGCAGTAGTGTGGTGGTGTTCACATCCATCACCGGCCAGCATCACATCCCCAACATGTCTGACGGGTCCCCAGATGATCACTATGCAGCAGTGCAGGGTATCAAACTACACTTTGTTGTGTTTGAGGAAGTAGAGTCTTTTCTTTTTCTTTCATCCAGATTTAAATCTTATGTTTGGTCATTTACTAAGATTTGGTTGAGCTGTTGTATTACACACTGATGCATTTGATATTTGCTTGTTTTCTTAAATAAATAGAAAAACGTTTGTGGAAACGTTTGTGTTTTTTACTTAATTTCTCCTCACACTCATTCCTCATTTTTCACAAACAATTTCAAATCGTTTTTTTTTGTTTTTAACAATTTTTGCTGAAAAAAAGGCAGATTTTGAAAGCAGACCTGTTGTCTGCGTTGTGTTCGACACTAAGTATACAGAGTTCACCACAGATTAAGAAAGGATACCCGGATACTTTACATTCATACATATAGATACACAGTGTTTCGTCTCATGCATGTGGTGAAGTGACATTTCTTGGTACTTACAGTGCGAGCACATGTCCAGGGCATAGCTGGCTTCATTTCCCTGAAACAGAGAGCATATTGACAATCAAACAAATCTGATTTAAAAACACATAAAAAGGAAGATCACTGTCATTTATCCCAAAGAAATAGTGGGGTACAAAACTCCATCTCAGCGTGAGTTGAGGAGCTGGGTTTTGGCCAGAAGCCCCTCAGTACATGACTTTAATGGCAGAAATCTTGTGCCCCACACATTTATGAAGAATCTGTCCAACGTACTGAATTGTTCTGGGCTAATTGTTGGCGTTCTTCATTATGCATGAGCGACAGAATGATCTGGACTGTAAAGTAGGCCAGCGTGCCGCCTTGATTTGCCTCGTCGTCTCTGGAGGACATTCTGGATATTCTGTCTCTGGTTGTTTCTGCTTTCATAACTTGTGATTTCATTGTTTTTGTCACTGACGAGTAGTTGATGCAGTTTGTGTTGTACAGAACAGGGTTCGAACAGCTTTCTAAAGAGTCAAATTCAAGCACTTTCAAGGTACCTGAACCAAACGTTTCCAGACTCTCGAAGCCTTTATCATCACATCTAAATTGTTAGAATAAAATTCCAGGAGATGACAAGGAAATATGTCGACGAAAGGTTTCATATTTTCCATGAGTGATTAAAGATCATGTTGGAAATCAATCATTTTTCAAGGAGTATATTCCCAACTTGAAGACATAAGACTCTGTATGAACTGATTATTTCCACTAGGATTCATCTTCTGATTATTCTCTGGATTCATTGTTTAGTTTATAAAAACGTCAGAAATCCGAACGCGACGTCTTCAGATGTTTTGTTTTGTTCAAGAATCAAACCGACGTCACATGAAGCAAAGAAATCCTCACAATGAACAAGAACGTTTGACCCCGACCAACATGTCAATACACTAATGGATCCATTGATTTTAAAGATACAGAGAGGTGCATGTGTGTTGTTTTCAGAGTTCGATTGATTTGGTTTCTTTGATCAATGTGCCCCCCCCCCAGTGAAGTCAACAAGCAGAGGTCTGTTCCAGCTTGTTGTCCGACACCGAGGCTCCGTCCACGCGACTGCAGCATTTTCAAACCCCTAAAACTAATAGTTTGAACCCGATTGGCTCTTCTCAGCCACGACGTGTCCTCATCTGATTCGTCAGGCCCGAATCACGTGACCTTTTCCCCCAGATGAAAACAAACGACATCAGCCTCGACTCCCGGCGGTAAATTGAACATTAACAATGAGTCACTTTCCTTCATCGCTGCTCTTCTTTGTAGTATTTCCTGCAACTAACTAAGCGACCAACCGCAGAGCAGACGACCTGCTTCCTGTTTACACTGGACACGTGCAGCGTGGACGGAGGTCGTTTGTTTTAAAAACGTTCACTACATGGTGCTTCTCTTTCATCTTCAGCCCAGGTTACTACACCTGAGCTCCTCTTGCACATTAACGTGGAGTCACCCACCCAGATGCAATCAATTTGGATCCTTTTTGGATACATCACGATGGTCCCCACACCTGCAGCACAGGTGTAGTCTTATTTGTATTAGCTGGATTTAATACATCCCTTCTGCTTTGTTCAAAGTGATGTGTGTCTGGTTCCCTGATGGTCTGGTTCCCTAACACCCACCACACCCTGATGGTCTGGTTCCCTAACAGCCACCACACCCTGATGGTCTGGTTCCCTAACATCCACCACACCCTGATGGTCTGGTTCCCTGATGGTCTGGTTCCCCAACACCCACCACACCCTGATGGTCTGGTTCCCTGATGGTCTGGTTCCCCAACACCCACCACACACCGGCCGGGATTAAATCCATGCTGCAACAACACAAACATGAGTCAGAGTGCTTCCCTTAATGACTCATCGGTATTAAAGCGATTACATGTTGCTATTTTCTGTTGTTTTGTGCAGGTCACGTGACCCTGCGGTGTTCATCACAGCACAGAGTGTCATTTTAGTTCATCAGTGTTTAAAGGAGGCAGAGACGCAAAGGTTTGTCTGCTCTGTGATGAAGTCTGGAACTAAAAACACAACTCACACACTCACCAACAATCAAACACGTGTGTGTATTCGTACGGACGGTGGACGTGTGAGTGACATTACTGCAGAGCGTGCATGAATCTCAAACTGCAGAACAACCACGCTGATCTCGACACAGCGGAATAAAACCCCGGGAGCAGCCTGTATGTACGTTAACATTAAACAACGGCCACAGTTCGAATCCTGACCCGAAAACGACTTCTAATCAACAGGAAAACACCAGTAAACAACAAAACTGACAGTTTAGCTGGTGTCACTTACAGATCTGCCTCAGCGGCCAGATCTCTGATAAGAGAAGATAAACCTTTATTAGTGCCTCAATGGGGAAATTGCAGGGCTACAGTAACAAAGGTGATAAGATGACAACAATAGTAGATATAAAATATAGAAGGAATGGATTTACATTATTGTGGATATTGTTATTGCACAGTGATATTGATTGTTGCACAGATCACTGATAACTGATCAGGCAGGACACAATCATTTGATTGCCGGTCATAAATGCTCCCCGTGAAGCAGCACGGATGCTTTGTGGATCATCACAGTGAAATAAAGTGTCATCGTTGTTAAGAGTGAAGAGCTCTGCTGTGTTTTCCACCGCACTAACAGGTTTCACAGAAAGTTAGAGTTGTCTGCAGACTCCAACACTGTTTTCCTTCCATCTACACAAAAAAAAACAAGGAGAGCAGCATTTTAACGTGTTTCCACTGCAGGAAACCTCTTTGAAAAGCAGAGTTTTGGAGGATGAGTGTGCATGAAAAGGGCCGAACGGAGTGAAAAAAGGTGTGTGTTGAGATTCAGCTGGCTCTGCGTGGGCGTCTGCTTCCTCACTGCAGTGCTGGGATAATCATTGTCCACACAATATTGTGGATATACCACTGTCCTACTTCCCAGCGTTGACGCAATCAGCATTTATATGACATTATATTTGCTCCCTGGATTGGCACTTCCCAGCCACCGTACCTTGACTGTGTGTGTTGGAAAGTAAAGGAAGAGTCGTTACTCTCTTACTGCACTGCTCAGTCGGTTGCACCACCAGACATCAGACAGAGAGCTCCAGCTTACCTACCAGGCTGCCATTTCCCACACAAGACAACACTTCCGGGCAACATTTTCAAAATAAAACTGTAAAGTGCAGGCAAAAAAACTGGCAAGGACTAAGTCACTTTTTAAATACGGTTATATTTAAAAGGGGTCCTGCAGATGTTATGCATAAACATAGTGCAAATACGTGTAATGTTAAAGACTTTTAGATTGTTTTTGTCTCCTTTTCTGAGACATGATATGATGATGGGTAAACATCACCATATCATGTGTGGGCATTATTTACAATCTGCAAATAACAAGCATTACTTACAATGATTTCAATGCATTTTAATATTTTGAATCATCTATCAAGCAAAAATGACAAATATTATATATTTAGGCTTTTGGTCATACAAAAGAAATACATATAAATACAATTATTTAACAATTTTTAACGATTTGTAGACTACATGACTTGGCTAATAATAGAAAAAACGGAACCAATAATGAAAATAACTGTCAGTTGCGGTCCTAATTATTAATAAATCTTAATAATAATGCTTTTCTTACCACGACCGACAAACATGAAGCTTTTATTTTGAGGGTAATATTACGACACTTCCGCCTTTACCTTGTTGCGCACTTGACGCACCTCCAGCTAGCTAACCTGCTAGCACAACCGTAACAGTATTTCTCTGTTTCCTCCCCCAGCTAGCTTAGTGAGCATAATCTACCAAGACACACATCGAAGTTACGTTAAATGTGTATGCGTGACAACGTGTTAACGTTGACAGGAGCACAAATAATACAATAATTAACCAACGCTGTCATAAACAAACTGCCACAAACGCTGTTTTTTTATGTCAGCGATGTGCTAATGGTTAGCTAGCAGCAGCGAGAAGGTTAGCCCGGAGTGCTAATTATGAAGCTAACTGTACAGTCGAAGGAGGAGAGGCTGTTAAAATATAAAAATATAAAATGAGGTTTGACATTATTATTTAAAACATGAAAAACATATTTGTCTTACCATTTTGCCGCCGGAGGGTGTTGAAGCTGCTGGGAGAGTGATTTAAAGCTCCGTCAACGGGGCGACACGGTCAGATAACGACGACGTTTTCGGCGAGGTTTACGACTTTTAACGGCCAGATACCGACCACCGGCTGCCTGACTTTACCGTTTCTGACGGCGGGGGAGAGATTCACCGCAGCGCCAGCAGATAGAGCCGCAGAGGGGGAGAGAGAGAGAGCGAGATAGGGTGGCTAATGGTGTGAAGAGAGAGAGAGAGGGAGGTGAGGAGAGTGGAGAGGAGGAGGAGTGCAAAGCAAAGATCGTCTATTGAGAAGAGGGATTAGCTCGTCTATTGAGAAGAAGCATCACTCCATTTCATAATCACAACACCGAATCACACGGCCATTAATCTAAGCAAGAGCCACCGTTTGAAGTGACTAATAAACTATTTAAATCCTGATGCTTAGATGTTGATTATATTGATACCAAATCTGATGTGATATATTACTTTTATATCATTAAAATATATATATTTTTAGATTATATTAAATAAAATTGTATTGCGGCTACTGCTCTTTTATTTGTGTTTGTCTGTTGTGTGTGTGTGTGTGTGTGTGTGTGTATATATATAGCTGATTTTCAATGCAGGACTTTCACTTATAACAGAGTATTTTTACTGTGTTAATCTTACTTTTACCTTTTAAACATTTAACCCTTTTTGGAACTTTGATTTCAGTTTATAATAACGGCAACTGTTACTGTACAATTATCTTGGTTCAGTACACTGTTTTATTCACAAAGACACTTTACACTCCTTAGTTCAATACATAGCAAAACAGCAAGGTTTAGGCAATGAGATAACTTAACAAAAAACAAACAAACAGATCATATTTGGCAAAATGAATCCAGTCGTGCACAATAATGTTGGCACACATGTAACACAAAGTGAAGCGCTTTTAGGCTGCAATAAATAAAAGACTTAAGAAATCGTCTGTCCCGTCCTCAGCAGGACGGAGGTGTTTGAAGGCAGAAAGGAAAAGTCAGGTGATCAATATTCAAACCAGCAGTGAAGTGTTGGGCACATGTGGATTCATCCGCCACTTGATTGTTTGATTTTGGGAAATGAATTTAAAAACCATATATCAGTGAGGTGTTTTTAAAGATTCACGTCTTCAGCAGGAACCAATGGGCTCGCAGCTGAGAGCCACAGACAGGAAGTGAGACAGGAAGTGAGATGTTGTTGGTTTGGGTCTTTTCATGGGATTTGTTGACATTTAGATTAACACCAGTAAGACACTGTAAGATCTGGTTCCTGCAGAAATGTACTCTTTTACATTTCTGTCTCCGTTTTCCAGCTGCACGGTTGCTGAAGATCAGTTTCAACATGGCGGCTCCAGAAAGCAACCCCTCGCAAAACCAAACGTTTGTTTCTGCTGATGGGAACATCTGAACATCTGAGGTTGTCCAGGAAGGATTTCAGTAGATTTAAAGGAGACAGAAATGTAACATTCCTGTTTGTTTAAAGAGTGTTTTGGGTGGATTTGTCCATTAAATAACACAATGCACAACACATAAGAAAAGTCAGAACTATTACAATGATGTTCACGCTCCCATACGTCAACTATTCTCTCTCACAGACTCATCAGGACAGTTAATAAATAAGGTAAGATTCTTACAGGTGTCTTCCATCCTGGTCTTCAGCTAACACCATGCTAGCCGGTGCGTACAGTACAGAAAGAGAGGTCCCGTGTTTGTTTAGCCTAGCTTAGCACAAAGACGGGAAACAGAGGGAAACTGCTAGCCTAGCTCCTTCAAAAGTGAACAAACACGCCTTCCAAAATACTCCCATGTTTGTCTGATTAAATACGGTGTCACGTGTATCGAACAGCGGCAGAAATAGGTGACACTGTGGTTTAAGCAGCTGTTAGCATTGGAGCTACGACGTCTGCTGGGAGCAGTGACTGTACGCAGACATCTGGAAAGTCCTGAACTCATAGAGGGGTTGCCAGGTTTGAGCTCTGTCAGCCAACTTAACCCAGCAGTACCATAAGAGGGATTGCTGGCTAGCTTGTTAGCTAGCGAAATACAACAATATCAGACCGATTTGTATTTGTTAGCTAGCAGTTTGCCACTAGCAATTTGCTGTTACACCAACTTTAACCTGAGCACTCAGTACTTAGCGGGAAAGTCAAAATGTCCGCTCAGCTTTTCTTTTTCGCTGGATGTACGTCCAGTCTGCTGCACTAGCTACCGCAGCGGCAAGATGAGAGATCATAAACAATCAGATTTTAAGGTCTGAGGTTCGCACAAAGAGCAGGATCGTTATTTACAGCCGCTGAGCTCTTTTGGGCAGCGCCACAAGTCGTAACGGTGCACTGGACTTCTTTCTGTTTTGCTAGCTGTTGCAAGCTAAAGTTAAGTAGCGTCTAATGGGACTCTGGCACTGAGAGGAGGCCGAACTGGATCTGTAGAGAGATTCCCAGAGATCTGTGATGCTCCTGGGACTTTTCCTGATGGATGGATGGACGTTTTAGACACGACGCAGAGAGCAGCTAGGAAAGTTAATATTGTGATGCTTTTTTAAATTGCCGTGTAGATTTGTACTGCACATCATTATACGCTTTACGCTTAACAAACTATTCGCTCTTGTGACTTATGGTGTGAAACCGGCAAAACGTGTGAAAGTGCTAAAGGTCAGAAATGGGCCTATGCTAGCAGTTTCCCCCTGCTTCCAGTCTTTGAGCTAAGCTAGGCTAAACACATCTCTGTACTGGAACAGTTAAATCTTCTCATGTGATGGTAAACTGAGCATATTACACAAAAAGTCTGATTGTTCCTTTAAAGCTACACTGCAACTTTTTGTCTTGATGTTTGATCACTGAAAGGAAATCCACTCTTTAGAGGAAAACTTCACGTATTAAGCTTCAGATCCGAAGTTTCTTCTGGTATAAAACAGCCGAGTTGGCCAACGTGAGCGCGCTGTGTAGGATTTCTGAATATAAGCAAACGCTTTTCAAGCTGTTCCCTTCCCTGTGCCGGCGTGTGAAGCTGCCCCAAAAAAAGCACCGTTGCCGAGTGCAGCTTTAAAACAAAACCCCCTTTAAAGACCAGCATAGCAAACAGCTCTTTTCCTCTTCCCCTTTTTCATAAAACAACACAAACACCCAGACCCCTCGCTGACGTGACGCCCGCCTTCAAGATTAAAGGCTGTCCTGTTATTGTGATGCTGATGTTCAAAGGTAGTCCTGGTACAACCGATGCCCTCTGCTTGGTGTTTGGCGTGTGGACAGTCGAGGGATGCGCTGACTCAGTTGAACGACTCCTTGTTGATCCACATGAGGGTCCGCGTCTCGTTGGGTTTGCACTCGTAGTCGATGCTGGTGAACTTGTTGCCGAACTGGCAGTGCTCCCTCTTGTAGTAGTTGTAGTATTTGGCCTGCCAGACCGTCTCGAACGTCCCGGCCTTGTTAAACTGCACAGGAAGAGAATGGTCGTCACCAACACCAAGTCTTTCATTTGACAGGTGAACAATGCCAAAAGCTTGCAACTCCTGAGGCCTTGAAGGTAAACTTCTCCCACATGCCACGTCTCTTATTGAACACCCATGTGATGCATCGTTAAAGGACACTGCTGTCTTACCTCCATACTGACTTGGACGGGTTGCCGGTCTCCACTCTTGGTGTGCGGGACGCCCTCGGTGTCGTACTGGCCGTGATAAACCACCGACTCCTCGTCCTTGGACTGCTGCTCCAGAGGGAAGACGATGCCTCCGATGTTCATGTTGCTGTGGACAAAAGCATCTGCCAAATAAACACGTGACAACGTTTTTTCTTTCTGGTGACCTCAGGTACCGGCTGTCTCCTTAGCTAGCTAGCTAATGTTAACCACTGATGAGCCTACCTTTGCACCTGGTTTTGTTCTACGTTGAGGTCTCACCAGGTTTTGTTCTACGTTGAGGTTTCACCAGGTTTTAAACTACGTTGAGGTCTCACCAGGTTTTGTTCTGGTCTTGGAAGGTCTCAGAGGCTAAAGGCTCTGGGGTTGCAGCCCTGATGGAGTTGCTGTGAGAAGCAGAAAGTAGTGTGACCTCTTACTTTTGCTGATGGGTAATTAGTAAAGTACTAGGAGACTGTTCATGAGGAGTCTCCAGTTCAGGGGACTCTGAGCTGAACCTGCTCCAGAATTCACCGCAGAGTCGTCACCCAGACTGGTTTACCGGCAGACCCAGACCCAGACCTCCCAGGTGGTCCCACAGGACGCAGATCACTTCATTATTGTGGAATTTGGCCTGTTTTGTCGAAGGGGCTCACCATTATAATTTCAGTTTATATCATGCTGGTAGATAAGAGGTCACATCCTGGTCCTGCAGCCCCCTGCCCAGGTGTACCCAGCACCACTTCCTGCCTTCGAGCCTCACCAAAACTAATGATGCATTTAGTGGATTTCAGTCTTCTGGATTTGGAGAGAGGACTTTCCATGTTTTCAACATGTTTGGTGTTTCATTATAAACCTAACTTGTCAGAATGGGCACTCTCTGTTTTACATTTTATTTGACTTTACATTTAAAGTGTATCTTTATCTCTTCTGACTCAGAACTCTTCTTGAAGACATTTAATGTGACTGAAACAGAGCAGAACATGCAGCTTCGTGCAGCTAATTAGCAGCATTTATCTCGTAAACACACTTAAATCCTATTATTATAACAAGTCTAGTGAAGAGGCCTCCTGTCAGCCCACCTGACCACTGCTGGATCACCTGGACCCGCCCTGCCCCCCCACCCATGATTAATTCAGGCGGGTATCGGGTGCTGCAGGCCCGCAGGAGGACGGACGCTGCACCGCGCACGGATATCACTGCTGTATTTTATATTTAGTCACTTCTGATCGTGAAGATGCAGCTCACCCTTGTAGACGTGTGACCTTTATGTTATTTTATATCTAGGGATGATTTAAGGTTGTACGCATGCTCTGTGGGGCCTCCCGCTGCAGATGAGCGGGCGGGGGGGGGGGGGGGGGGCGGGGGGGGGCGGGGGGGGGGGGGGGGGGGGGGGGGGGGGGGGGGGGGGGGGGG
>JAVQJL010080049.1:0-26422 GCA_036024295.1 Nannoperca obscura
TGTTTGTCTGCTATATGATATATTTAACTGAAATTGCTGATCCGAACAACCAATGATTTATAAAGGACAATCTTGAAAATGATCAGGGGTGCCCAAACTTTTGCATGCCACTGTACTTCATAAACAGTATGCAGACACATCCAACATTCATATACTCACATCATTCAACACTGCAAAAACGGTATCATCTGATTAAAGGTGAAACACTATAACCTAGGCTAAAGGTGAATCTAATCCTAAAGCCAGCCTTAACCTAGACCCTAAACTAAAAACCAAAACTCATCCCAAGATGTTCACTCTTACCCTGACTAATTAGTTAATTACTAATAATGTTAATAAATAAACAATACAAATCCTTGCTTATTTGCTCATGACTATTTCCATGATTTTGTGGCTAGAATAATTCATTTAACTGGCTTTTTTTGTTAACACTAAAACAAACTGTAGGATGGGATAGTGAGCAGTTGGAAAATATGACTTTACACTTCAGTACAGGAGGTGCATTAGATCCAAAGCCGGATGTATACATGACCCAAGGAGTTAACGGGAGTTCTGCTGTAGATACTTGCGGACTAGGTTGTGATCTTTAGATTAGTGTTAGATTTCACCAGGTGATTTACTGCGACTCCAGGACTAGACAGATGCATTGCATTTGATGAGGCTGTATTGTGGTTGAATTATATTCCACACAATAACTGTGTTTATGTTCTTTCATTTTCTTTGTGATATTGAGTAACGGTGGGAAGGTTTGCCTTGTCTCATTATTGAATATGAGATTATTTCCAAGCAGCAGTATTTACATTCTTTTATTCACTGTGACAGGGAGCTGTAAGTTTGTGAAAAGGAGAAGATAACTGAGTATCTTATCACATTTCACATTTTGTCTTTACTTTCAACAATATCTTCTGGTATTGGAGGCTTTTGTGACGAGGCTTACGTCAGAGGTGGCTTAGCGGTGTAGCTACGTGCAGGAACCCACAACTATAAATCTACCTTAAAGGGGTGCTCCGGTGATTTAGGGTTACTCTTCCATATAGTTGGGGGACTCACAAGAGTATTACTAATAGCAGAAAAGCTCATTATTGCTCCATGCTGACACGGCATGCTTTCTCATCCATTGCTTGAAACAGACAGACGTGTATTCAAGCATTGAGAATTTATGTTCACAGATGGCAAGTGAATAAAACCACACATACACACTCATGCAGTGTTTGTGTTGTGTTGTATAGAGCATGTGTGTTGAAATATGCATCACCAAGTGTGACTGAAGTCTAACCCATGCTTGGCTTAACTGTAGGATCTGTCTCTTGGCATTGCTCTGTTGGTTTATAGCTCTTTTTAGAGGGACTGAATAGGGTCCGTTCATTGGAGCTGCCAAAAGGATTGGGCTATTTTCTGCTCAGCTCAGCTGTGGCCTCAGGCAGGTTTGTTCAAATGGTTACACTGAAGTGTGAAGTGGAGATCTCTTCATTGTGTGGCCCAACACAGAGGTGCTGTCACCAGCCTCGTAAAGAAGATGAGTTTGTTCCAAATTTCAGATTTTAATGTCTTGGGTTTGACAAAACTAAAAATTCTTTTCATTTCTGCCCACTTACTTTGATGACAATACAATGGGCAGAAGGCAGAAAACGTGTCAGTCCACCATTAGGCAAATATAGATAGACACAGTAACTGTCATGACCATTCATATGGTACCTATTGGTAATTTAGAGTTTCCAATCCATCTGACTTACATGTCTTTAGGTGGGAGGAAACTTATGGAGGGGACAGAAATCTGACTCTATAAAGAAGATGGCTAGAAATCGAAATGTCTTTTGTACTGTGAGGCTAGACAGTAGAAGCTGTGCTACTCTCGGAATACAATGTCGTATTACTCTGCTATATGGAGCACTATGGTAGGAGAAGAAATTAACTCTTTTAATGGGGTTGTTTTAAAAGAAGAAACTAATTGCTCCGCATCACCTAAAATGTCTAAACACACAACTGCTTTCACATCCCATTCAACAGTATCCAGTCAACAGAGCAGGGTAATATCAACAGGTCATCAGTAATGTCTTGTAGAATGGAGTTTGGCTCAGGACTGCCACCTCCAATCACCCTGAGCTATACCTGATCGATATGTTTAGAAAACAGCAGCTTTCAATCACACTGCCCTTTTCATTTGGCAAAAATAATAGCAAAAAGGCAGACACAAAGCCAGAGGAATCGGGTTTAAGAGTGAGATCCCTGCCAACACCACCTCCAAAAAGTCTGCCTGGCTGTCTGGAAAATACACAAGCCGTCCCCGGCAGAATAAACAAGACGAGGGGAAGCAGAATTACATTATTCAAGCTTGAAAAATGGCGGCAGCTTAGTAAACAATAATTGATAAACTCAGTGTAAACAGTGGAGGCCATTTATCTGCAGGATGTCATGGCCAGTGTAAATATATGTGCAGGTTGCTTACTATTTTCTGGTGTTCTTGTTGTTCTTTCTCCATTCACACTGCCAACCATCCACATAAGAGTCTGAGAAAACTTTTGTCAAACAGTCAAGCGTTTTGTTTTTACTAAAGTGCATTCACTTTCTACTTCTTGAAAGCACAGTTTATCTGTTGGGTAGATGGAGTGTTCTACATGCAATAGTGGATTGAGAGACAATTGCTGCTATTTAGCCACACAAGTATTGCACTGACTAAAGTTAGTCTATTTAAAAATGTCGTACCGCTCGCTAAACTGCTGAGGGGGATAAAAAACCCGACTTCACTTATGTCAAAAACATACTCAACATGAGAGCTTGAATGCGGATGCTTGAGGAATGTCAATTCCACACAACGCTGTGTTCTCAAATGTATCATCAGCAAAGTCAACGCAGCGCAGGTGCGACCTGCTGTGTCAAACACTGTAACGGAGGCGCTAGAGCAGACGACACAGGAGGAAGCTGTCTTCTTTGATTTGTGCTCTCCTTCAGTCTGACTTGTCCTGTATCACCCCCTCGATGACAAGGGTTTATTACCTTAATACAGACTTAGATATGCACGCAGCGTATGAACAACAGAGCTGTGGATTTGCAGGGAACAGGACCAGCATTTTCATTCACATACTTAAATAGGGAACGTCTCAGGCCTTGTCAGGCAGCGATTGGCCAAAGACACAGTGCCCACAGATATTTATTATAGGATAATATTTAAATGTATTGCCATTTTTCTGGTGTTGCAGACTGAATTCAAAATAGATTGAGAATTCTTTCCTTTCAAGAAAGTACAGAAAATACTCCACAGTGACACATCTAGTCAGTAATGTGTCACATTTGGATTTAAGCAATATGGTTGGATTACGCAAGAGAG
Source organism: Nannoperca obscura (assembly GCA_036024295.1). NCBI lineage: Eukaryota > Metazoa > Chordata > Actinopteri > Centrarchiformes > Percichthyidae > Nannoperca > Nannoperca obscura. Next base: position 3,326 of record JAVQJL010080049.1, read on the forward strand.
GGAATCATGAATTAATGTCTAATCAGCAGGAAATCATGAGGGATAAAGATCTTTTCAAAAGAATTATACTAAGTACAGTTGTCATAATAATTTCTTATTATTAACATTTGTATTTTTAACTCATCAAGATGCTCAATAGAAGTTTCTAATTTCAGTTTGGTTTATACATTTGCATAAGCATGTATACTAATATTAGTGATCACCGCTGCTAACAGTGAAACCTTTCAAAAAACATTGGATTAAATAAAAAAAGTACCCCACTAAAAGTCACCAGCTACTTATAATAAATACAGGGCTTCCCCCACGATCTACTGCAAGGGTGCATGCCAACCTTGACTAATGACATAAGAAATTAAGAATTTAATGAAATGAAACTTAAGATATTTGCCTCCTGCAGCAACTGGTGAAAGTGCTTTTACCGTTTTTCCTATCTAGTATATTTCTACAGAAGAAGCACTTTTGTGGTCAGGGAAACAAATAGCCATGAGCCACCAAGGACAAAGCAATATGATGGGTGAGAGTAGTGTGCAAAATTTTTTTGGTCTTTCTCAGTGCCATCAACCAAATTAGCCACCACAGCTTTTCTTTCATCTTCCTAGCCTTGAGGAAGATTCAGGCGCTTTATTCAGGTGCTGATGGGTCGGTTTGGATTGAAGGACACACAAGACGATGTAGCATGCCAGATCTTTCTAAAAAAGCTGTCACTACACAATCTAAAGGTGCAGGCATGTGGATCTCAATTAATGGACCCCTGTGAAAAGTTCCCTACAGAAGCTAATAGCTCTCCCCAGGGAAGTTAGAGGGACTGTGTGTGTGTGTGTGTGTGTGTGTGTGTGTGTGTGTGTGTGTGTGTGTGATGGAATGCATTTGAAAAAGAGGGGGCAGTGAGCAGGTGACATGAATTGTTATATGTACGTGCTTCGAGAAAGTCAAACCATTTTCTCTATTTGTCTGTATTGATTTTGGAGATGAATATGAGCTACTATAGACAACCTGAAGTAGAATAAGTCAACTGAAACTCTGTGCAGCAATGTGTAATGAATTTGGTCTGATGTGAATATGGTAGCCGTTATTGACAGAGCACGGCAATATATTGATCCTTTTTCCCTTCAGTTTCACCTGGGCAGGACTCCAATGGTCTCAGGAAAGTAAATATGATTGAGTATAAATTAACTTACTGACTCGAAATATTTTTGTTTTTAATTGATTGATTTATAAAGATCAGAAAGTAAAAATATGTTTAAGTATTATGGTCTATATTGTTTGGATCAGTGACACAATTGCACTGTATTCATTTAAATCCACAACAAAATTGGATACTTTGTGAAGACATACACTATAGCACATTTATCCCCATGTGCTGGGTGATAATTCAATCTAATCCTTTATGGGTACAAATTTGAGGTAAATCATGTTGTGATCATCAGTTCTGATGTTATTGTTTTATCATTCTACAAATAATGGAACTGAAATGTCCATTAAACCTTTTGTTTGACATATCCAAAGAGTTTGGTCTCATATATTGATTTACCATATTGCACAGCTCTCTTCTCACTCTTTGAGATTTTTAGTATAGTATAGTATAGTTTTTAGTAAGTATATAGAGTTCTGCTCTACTGACAGACTGTGGACATGAGGTGAAATCAATCCTGCTATCCAGCCCCACCCTCTACTTCCATATCACACTGACATAAATGGAGGAAAGGTGGAAGAAAGTGGAGAGTAAGTCGAACATTGTCATGATGAAGCACAAATGGATTATCTACTTGGTCAGACTTCAACAATATCTGGCTGAGCTGCCAACTCAAGAGTACAAAGCATCTCTATGGAAAAACCCAGAGATGAGAATTCAAAAATCATCCTTGCGTGTCATCAGTACAAATGAACTGGCCTTCATGGCTATGGAAAATGCCCGCCTCCGACTCTCCTTTGCTTTTTGTTGTCCTATGAATATATTCATATAATATCATTATGTGGGGGCTGTGAGCATTACTCACTGTCGGCCTGCATTACTCTGTGGTGATTTACATAACTCATTGGATAGAATTTGTCCACAGGTCACTCCGTACACCGCAGCTCCACACTGTAGACACAGAAACACACCCTTGGTTTTCATTCCATGCCCATAAATCGATCCAGTTCAGGATAATTGCTTTGGCAATTCCACTGACATGGGTAGAAGAATGTGTGCGAGTGCAAATCTCTGCACTTTGTGTTTTTAGTACGTATGTGTATGTGTCTTTCTGAAGTAATAGCTCAGTGCAGTTGGGGAGCTGAAGTGAACTAGAGGCAGGGAGAAATCCCCTCCAGTAGTGCTTTGTTCCATCAGCAGGACAGAGTGGGATCTACTTGACACTGACAGAAAAGGCTGGGGTCGCTCTGCATGGCTGCTCGAGCTGCCGGCAAGGACAAGAAACAAGGCCTCTGCTCAAAAACCTGCTGTTGCTAAACTCTTTAAAGATAAGTATATACTGCAGATGAGTAGATCATATTTGAGATGAGGACAGAAAAATGCTATCTGCACAACAGAAGGGTCTTCAAGAAAATGCGAAAGTTCAATTCAGAACAACTGCACAGAGATGATTCTTTCAAATACAATATTTTCTACAATCTCATGAAAACTTGTTAAGCTTATTTTAGCTTTTCCCTCTGACCAACTACAAGTAGATGCTGCGCTTTGAAACCGAAATAAATGACAAAAACAAACAACAAACAACTACAAAAAGACTTGGTGGCAGTCGTCCCAGAAAAGAGAGAGACTTGAGACAAATCCTGCTGTGCCTTTCAGAGGCGGGACGCAGCTTCTCATCTGCTCCAGGGGGACTGGACTAAAGCAGAGGACCGTGGTGTTTGGAATAATGGGAAGAGGGGATGGGATGATGGTTCAGGATTCATCCTCGCTGGAGCTTTACAGTTCCATCATTAAATTGGGAACATGTTTTAATGCGATCACCAAAGACTGGAATCACCGAGAGCAAATATACAAGAATTGTATTAACAACAAATAAGTGGCAAAGCAGCTGTGGGGTTGTATGGGCTGGACCTTGGCTTGTGCAATGAAGCAAAAAAAAAAAGGGAACATCTTTCAAGACTTTGAATGACTGCACCAGTGCTTTCAAACTTTATATAATTGGTTTCTAAATGTAAATGCTTCAGCCAAAAGCGCTGGACCAAAAGCCGTATAGACTCTGTGCTTCCTCACCCTGTCAAGTAACCTTTATAGGAAGCTAGTGCCGAGTCAAAAACTACAAGGGTTATTTGGTAAAAAAATAAAAAATCCCAGTCCAAAGGATTTCTCAGTTTATGAATGTGCTTACCCACTCTCACAATGAAAATGATTCATGTCTGCACCTGTTTGCCAAATTTCCATAAAGCTGGAAAGCAAATTTTTAAGAAATTACAATCAATAATGTGTCATGGTGATCGCACATTGCTACTTTTGTACAATTACCTGTTCTCGTTTCGCTGCGTGTATCTTGGTTGGGGGTCAGCGTCTCCGTCATTAACATCATAGCTGGCCTCAGGGTCCTAAGAGAGACATGAAAAAGTTCAAGACACCAATCATGTCATTTTAACTTGCTGTTAAAGCACTTGTTTAACTGTAAATGCTTTTTACAAATAGGGAGGAGGCTACGTTGTACTGCTTTGTATTTTTTACTTACATAGTTGCTGAAGAGGTCAGGATGGTCTTTCTCAATGCCATCGTCCAGGATAGTCACCACTACACCTCTTCCTGTGTAGCCTTGAGCCCAGGCTACTCTGGTATTTAGATCTTGATGTGTTGGGGTGGACTGCAAGAGACAAGGCTTTTGTTCAGCTGTCAATCTGCTGTGACTGACACCTCCCAGACAAACCAACAGAAAAGGGACGAGGATAGCTTGAACCTTTTACTCACTGCAAAGTTAAAAATAAAATCAGAAATACTCAATATAAGTGTTTATTTTTGTATTGAATATTTCTGATTTTATTTTTAAAGGCATAAAAGGGAAGATCAGAGGTGGTTCATGAACACTTCAAATTCTATTTTAATGCATCACCCTGACATGGCTGCCTCCTCTGGCTGAGGTGCATCCAACTGTAGTTATGCTGTCAGAAAAAAAGACAGACAGCTTGTTGCAGGTCAGAAATCTTGGTGAGATCATTTGTCTCTCTCACAGGAAAAATATAAGTGTCTTCAAACTTTGAGAGAAGGATGAGGGGGGAAAAACAGTGTTAAAACGTGATTTGGATGAATAACGGTACAGCGGGATTACATTGAGAAGTATGAAGAGAAGTGAACGCTGGTTACAGATGAGCACGGGTAGATGGAGACAGACATCACAGACAAACTTCTCTGTGCCCATTCAATACATATTTTTAAGTAAATGTTTGCTACAAACTGATGGGGCTCTATGTACCCAAATCACGTACCCAAATAAACCAATATAAAAGCCCTCTAAATACAACTAATTAGTTGTACTACCAAGACAAAACTTCAGCACTGGTGGCACATGCCTTAAACTAAACCATCTTTGTTTGAATTTCAAGCCAGAGCTGAGTAGAATACTTGAATTAGGATAAAAGGGGTTTAAGTCCTCAGACGATTAGAGGTCTAATGCTGAATGGCAGAGGTGGTTTCACAACTTCTATTCACTGGTGATTTATGTCTGGGATAGTCAATGTTGTCATTAATCCCTTTGCAGTGACAGAGGTTTCGTGCATAGAAAAAGGGGGAGATTAGGGCAAATTGAAGCATCTCTGAGAAAAGCTGTGAATAACAAAACAGACACAGAGCCAGGACCATTTGCTATCAATGTTTCACAGGTGATGCAGTTTACAAGTCCTGACATTTCATTTTACATTCAACTGAACATTCTGAGATACATTGTATTATACATTTTGCTGTGGAAATCTTGTGTTGACGGTGAAGCTGATGTAACTGAGGCCTACAGCGTTAGTCCAAAAGACAGCAATTCAATTTATCCTTATCTGACTGACCATAAGGGAATTAATAACGTCTTCTGCCACTGTGATAATGAATACATCTTTAAATCGGGTATCCTTGTAAGCCACACCCGAGCTGAAACCACTGAGTGATGTACTGCTCAGAAAGGGCTAAATAAGGAGGCCTTCAACATTTAACCAAAAATAATTGCACAGCAGAACCTGAAAAATGAAAAATTTCCAAAGCTGTCATTCTTAATGGAACATAGAGATTAAAAATCATATGAAACATTATATATTCTACTGACTGTGCACATACTTTAAAGTTCTTTGTTGGTAAGTTATACTACAAGCATGCTACTCTGAATTATACTACATATGACATTTCAGAATGAATTGTTAACAAGTATGACATGACATAATGGGGTTTAGACTATAAGAATAAGAGAGCATCACACACCAGGTACCACTGCTTGGGGAAATCAGGGTCTGTTGGGTCTTCGTAGACATCCCTCTTCTTCCTTATTTTTACCACTTGCTGCTCCGCCCACAGAACCTGGGGTACATACATACATACAGAATACACACACACAGACAAAGAATCACACACACGCACAGAGAAAATTCATAGTTTACACGGTTATCCTCACATGCTATTGTGTCGTTACTAATATTCCAATTAAAGAAATTGCTGCAATGTCCCACAGACTGTAGACATGGAAAAACATGGCCCCAGCTGTGTTCAAAAAGTAATAACTAGAAAGAGGCAGAGATGTGAAGCTAATCTAATTTATTTCATTCCGGAGATGCAGAGGGAAAGTGGCTACTGTACAGTGGGCCAGAGTAGGGGCCTTTGATGTCCTGGAGTCTGCTGGAATACGCACAGGATTTGTAAGGATGGGTGACAGTAATTGCTAATATCACACATAGTAAATGTGATATTATAGTTTTGTTTCTGAAGTTGCTAAAAGCTGTTCCAAACATCCTTGCCAAAACCCACACAATACCAAATCATTTAATGCCTGGTGTTTTTCTGTTCTTCTTTCATGTGTGTATCTACATATTTTGGCAATGATTTTGCTCTGTGAGCATAACTGCCAGTAGTATGAGTGATTAAAGACACCCGCAGAATTAGACATTTTCATTCTGGTTTATTATTTAAACACACAACATAAATACTAGATGATTCAAAAAAGCCTTCTGTTTGAGCTTCTATTTTATCGTGTTACACAGGTGAACCTAAGGGGTAAGGTAACAGCGCCTATTCCAGATGAAGCAGCAGCAGTTGTTGTTCAACATCCCTGTCATCGGCTGACCCCTCATCAGTCGCAACCAATTTGTGGACATTGTCCAGGCTGTGAAATATATATGTGGCACACTTTACTATGTGTAATGATACCTGGGCATTGCATATCCAAACTGAGACTAAATCAGATAAAGCCTGGCACTTTTTTATGTTAATAAAACAACATCTGATTTGTTAGTTGTGAGGTTTGAAAGCACATCAAATTTCCACAAGACATAACCAGTGAACATCCATACATTCTCACAGATGGAGCGGTATTTGACTTTATTTCCCAGATGAGCAGGCCAACAATGGTTTCGTGTCTTGCTATAATACAAATGATTTTGACATAAACAAATTGTTACAGACCAGATCCAAAGAATTAGAAGTAAACCTATTGGGAAACCCCAGAGAAAGATGGATCTAGTGTGAATGACCTGTGGTATTGCTTTAACAAACACTACACTTTGTTCTAAATGAACAAAAGGCAAATATGAAAAATGTAAATTAAGGAGCAACACATTCAAATAATATGTGAAAGCTAACAAGGACTAAATTAATACTTTAGCAGAGGGAATTTGCATAGATGGAGTAAATCTATAAAAGTAGAGACACTGTTTCTTTTATAGCAAATGCTGTTGTGTTATTATTGTCAGCAATAAATGCATTCTTTGCAAAGTCTGAAGGTTATGAAGTACAACTTGTTATTTAATTATTTTCAATCGTTTTTTTCCTTTCCGCTCGTCATGAGGCGTCTCTACTTGCTTGATTTCATGATTACATGCTCTTATAGTGGCGCATGGTCTGAAGGAAAACATGTTCAGTACAGCTACCGAGCGTGGTGTAACTTTTAACCTAGCCTCAAAAGAATGAATCCATTAACCTCATTCAAGTGACCCTAACCTAATTAACATTTATCTCACTTCATTACATTTATAACTACACGACTGACCTCGTTGCACTGCTGCCCACTGCACACCATATTATTATCAGAGCAAAATTACAAGTGATACATGAATCAGATGGATAGATCTGGATACAGTAATTTACTGTAGGATTATATATTGATTTTCACTTATATAGCCAATTAATGCAAATGATCAAATGTTAGAGCATTGAGCTCACAGCTTACTTACACAGCATCACCTTAGGAAAACTGACAATCAATGTAATAGATGTACTGTAATTAAGGCATTAAGGTGTACATGTGCTGGAATGCAACATTTTAGCCAGATCACTCACTGTTAATGACTGAGAAAAACAAGGTCTAATCGATATCTTCCTGAAGAACATGTCAGTGATGGAATACTAATAAGAACAGAGATACAGTATAAGCACCACCCTCAGGTCTGGGACAAGGACATAGAGCAGCTAAACATAATCACACAAAGAAGCAATCATGAGACAAGAAGGAGGACTCAACGTGGCCTAGGTCTGTTATTGTACAGTACAGTGTCCTGAGGTCTTGTCTGATGACTAAGGAGAAGCCATGCTGGTATTGTTTGTAATGCAGAGAAACTCCCATTAAAAGACAGATTTTATTTCTTCGGGGCCTCTAAAATGTATTCAAATATAACAGTCTAAGAGGGAAGAAATGCTCACAACCTATGGACATATGCAACTTGTGATGACGGTTCCTACCTACATCCTTCCTACATCTTTTTAAGAGTACAATTCAAACACTTTACATGCACTTTCCAGCTACCTAAACCAAAAGTTTCTAGAATCTCAAAGCCTTTATCATCACATCTAGTGTTACTATAAATGCCAGGAGACAACAAACAAATATGACGACAGGATCGCTTCATTTAAAATATTAAAATATTTGTGATTGTGTAAATGAAACACCAGATTATGTTGAAAATCAAGCATTTTGCAAGGAGCATATTCAAATGTAAGCATATTCCTAATCCTAAGCCTTTTCCCAATTTTCAAGATTTTGTACGATCCCTGATAAGCACTCAGAAATCCGCTGCTGAAAATAGTCCCCAGCAAATACATTATCTGCTCATGTGAGTCATATTTAAACATTTACGTCTTCAGCAGGAACTAGTGGGATTGGGGCTGAGTCCTGCAGACAAGCTGGGTAAGTCTGAAAGTATTGAGGGACGAACTAAAGCCTTGTTGATTTTGGTCTTTTTATAGGATTTGTTGACAATAATAAAAAAATTATGGAATATTGCCAGCGTTATCCTTTAACAATAAGGTCTCGGCAGAGTAAAGCTACAATGTACCCTTACACACACACACAGAGAGAGACAGAGAGAGAGAGAGAGAGAGACAGAGAGAGAGAGAGAGAGAGAGAGAGAGAGAGAGAGAGAGAGAGAGAGAGAGAGAGCGAGAAGATGTAAGGTAAGGTCCTTCCGAAAGCATGTTATAAGCTGCCTTACACTGCGGTTTGTACAAAAGCAACAGCAGCCACCCCAAAACAAATCGATTCTTTCCCTCACAGAGAAGGTGTGGGGTGTGGAGAGGAGATGACAAACAACCCTCGCAAGCATAATGGTAAAAGCTTATGCAGCTGCCAATGTCATCTTGCCACTGTGTGATTATTCAAAGGGAATGGTGATAAGCGGCATGTTAGTACCACAGAGCAGAGGAAAAGAGGCAATGGGGGTAATGTGAGAGACAGCAGCCGGATTACAGAGAGGAAACACTGTAACAAGCTCAAAGCTTAGCATTGACTAATCCAAATCCAACCATTATATTTTCACTGCCTTCTCAGTTTTCTTCGAACCAGGTAAAGCAGAACCTTTTCATTCCCCCTTTCCAGGGATCAGAAGGTCTCACACACACATGAATATACAAATGCACATAAATAAACACATGTAAACACAAACCCACTCACTTACACTGTGGTGATTTTTGGCAGCAGTCATGCTTTGCCTGAGGTTTGGGCTGTTCCTGGTTTGTATGGGGGGGTAGGTAACTCCTTAACCAGAAACCTGATGCCCTGAAAAGCTTAGGCTTCAAGCACGGTGTTAACTTGAACTACAGACCTTCTGACTGAGATGAACCTGTGAGATGGAATCTCTCCTGTCAAAAATGTATCTATATTAGTTAAGTCTTTATCTGTTCATGTTTTAAAATCAAGATGCTTTCTCTCTCATTTGATATTGCAAAATGGCATTTGCAGTATAAAGGAAACTAGCAATCTAGCCACACAGTAAACCTCCCTTTCCATCTTCCAGATTAATTCTGGTTCTTGCCAGCCACTTATTAGGAGGACATCAACTTTCTTTTGACTGTCTTATTAGTCCTGCAGTTTTGCCAACAGTTAATTCAGTATTTTACCCCTCACCATTGCATATTACTCTAAAATCTAGTATGGTACATCATTAAATCCTCCTTGGTAACAATGCCAAAATCCTTGCCTATGTCATTGCCCATACTAAATCTCTTTTGTTTTGTTTTTGGGGATCTTAAAATCATATAACCATTTAAGTAGTACTCCCAGGGAGACACCTCTGAACCTGTATGCTCTCAGAGCCTTATTAACGTCCATTTAGCCTGACCTGACACCACCGGCCTCAGTGAATGTCACCATATCTCACTAATGATGTCCTGTGGCCTCAGCGCTTGTCAAACCACATCAGTCCTCTCCTCAGCAGTTAGTCTTGACTTGGGCTCAGGAAAAGCTAGAGAGTAGTCCTTGGGCTCTACTTGGCAGCCCTACCAGCTTCAGATGGCCTAAGTCTGTTCTCACTTCGTAACAATCCCCTATTTAGCACCAGTCAGGTACCTCTTAAGATGTGTTTAAATAGCAGCAATTACCATCATTGCCACCGTTGTTTCAAATGTTGCTATGTGCTGCTGTTGCCTGGGTTGACATGTCATTGTTGTTATTCAACTTGCCATGCAGTTTGGCTTTGACTTAAATGAGGAATATCTTTATGTAAAGAAGTAGCTTGATTTTTTTGTGATGATTTTAAGTGACCAAACTAGTGATGTTGCATGATTGTTACAGTTGTCAAACACACTATCAACATTATGTATGGCAGATACAAAGGGTCAGTTCATCCAAATCACAAAGAAACATATTTTCCCTTTTACAGCAAGTGGCACAGTATCTTGCCATGTAAATAGATTTGGCCTTTTTTTCTAGTTATTTGCCACTAAGAATTCACGGAATCAATGTTCCATAGTTCTCACTATCAGCAGAACTTTGTTGTACATTATTTTCAAAAAAACCATTCACAGGGAAGTTTGTGGAGTATTTTTGTTACTAGGACCTGTGTGGCAGGTCCAAATGACATTTTCTCCCTCAACAGCTCAGGTCTGAATAAAAAAAGGAAAGCCCATGCGCACAGCTTGCAAAAGGTTATGACATTCTTAGACTTAAAAGGTACTATATTAACCTTTATATTAGTCACAGATCTTGCCCCCCACAAACTGGAGGAGTGTAAAGTCATTTGAAAAGTGAATTTGTTTCCTGCTAAATCTCTTCTATGATTTGTTGAAGCTTCTGAAAAATTAAATTTTTCATATAGCCTTGTGGTTAGCATATGTCCTGTTGCCTTCACAAGACAGCAGAGTAATAATCTAAATTTCACATCTAATTACCATTTTCATGCACAAGGAAATGTTATTTTAAAGATCATATCTAGTGTTTCCTCAAAGATAATTTTTTCCTGTAGTGTGAGGCGGCTCAGGTTGACGTGCTTTTATCTGCTGCTGCTGGATTGCACATGTTGTACTTGTAAGAAAAGTTCAAAAGCAACGTGTTTAATGTGAATTTAATCAGCGTAAAGAATGTTTTTTCCCAGCCAGTGCATGAACTTCATTATGTAAAAAAACAAAAACCTTGTTATTCATGAAGTCTGGTTTAAAACACTTTCTGAAAAATCAAGTTTTCCCAAATTTGACAAGACTTTAATTGTCGTTGGTTTAAGAAATAAAATCAATGCAGGTTTTGTTTTTACCTACAACAGTGGATACTGTCAGACCTTTATCCTGTGTAGGAACAGTGCAAACATAGTACAGATATGAGTTTGGCAAGACTGCTTATCTTTTAATCCCTAGTAAAAAAACAGCAACACTTCCTTCCACTTGGTATTTCCATGTTGAATCAACTACATCTGACATACACAGAAACTGAGATTTCGCAGAGTAGTAGTCTGTATTATGGTTGAGCTATGTCGAAATTAAGATGATATTCAGGGATGGAAAATGGTCTTGTTTTTGGAGGTTAGACTGATGATTTTCCTCCCTAGTTAACAATTAGGTGCAAATATTGATTTTACAAGATTGGAAAAAAAGCAAGGCCAAACACAGAGACACACACAGCTGGTGTGTTGTTGCTGCAGGGTTTATTTGGCATATTTACAGCTATGTGGGACCTCAGATTGGGTCAGGGGGACAGATGGAAGGACCGGTATGGACTGAAGAGAATAAAGTATTTGACAAGCTGTCATTGATGCTGGCGTCCTTTTCTCTTGTGATATACACACTCTTTGTGTGTAATCCAATCTGTCTTTTGGCCTTTCGTTGCCAACATGGAGTGCTGCAATGAGCTGTGTGAGAGCTGACACCAGTCTTACCTGTGGTTCTTTTTGCAGTCTGATGTGCATCCCCCTGTGGCCAGACAAAGCCCTCTTCTCCACGGCATGATGCTTGAAGTGATAATAATCTCCAAAAACCTGCACAAACACAAAGGGAAAGGCAATGAGTTCACCTGCAGCAACAGGACAGCCAGATAAAACTCCATGCTCACCAAGGCATTCACGTGCACACGAGCAAATGTGCAGATAATATTCCTTTTGGAAAGAGCTGCAAACCGACACGTCCATTTGGACATCAGAGCCTGGCATTTCCTGTCCATATTCAAAGCTAAATGAGTATCTATTGTTGCCCTGGGTACAATGAATGTGAGCATTTTAATTTTATGAAAGATAAAACAACCATAATTTTATCAGCACTTCTAACAAATTGTATTAGTCTTCGTCACAGAAGTGCTGTAAAAGACACATGAGAGTTGGGGTTGTTAAATAGTAACAAAAGGGGTCTTATATGATTGTTTAAATTAAGTGTTATATTTTCACTAGTCCGTATGGTGTTATATATCTATTTAGCTTAGGATTTGAACAGACCCCATCATTCAGCTTTTGAGAAATAACAATAAAAGAACCTGTATATTCCACAGACCAACAAAGCCTAGAGGAACAGAACTCTAACCCCGGAGTGGGGTGAAGAGACTTGAGCTCCGCGGATTGGAGAAAAAACACAAATACACAGAAGTGCACCAAGACATCTATTACACAGCTGCAGATGGACACATTCTATCAAAAATGATTAGATGCATCCATTAGAGGTAGAGTCACTTCAGAGCTACACTGAAGCATTCCTTGTGCTGCTGTCATTGCTCCTTCACATATCCTGCTCATAAAAGAGCTTTTAAGGACAAGCAGTTGGGCGACAGCTGTCGCCAAACTGGCCTAAAACCTAAGGGAGAGCTTTCTTTTTGTCAGCCTTGCTCTTAAGTGGCACACAGAGCAGCCTGTGCCTCCCCAAGTAATGGTCAAGGACAGCTGACCTGAAAGCAAGATAGAGGCTAAATAATACAGACATCCAGAGATAAATGCGCAGTAAAAAGAGTAAAAATAACAATACAAAAGGTGGAGAAAGAGGAAGATGAGGAGCAGCCCAGCCACTTTTTACATGGGTATTCACAAGAGAGCAGCCTCCATTTGAAGAGGAAGCATTGCAATCTGTACAGTAGTGCCACTGGGGACTGGCTCACCTTCACAAGCCCAGTGGAGCGGAGGAAGAGGGGGGGGTGATTGAGGGGGGGATGGTGCAGGGTTTGACAGGTCGACCAGGCAGGATGGATGTGTGCAAGGAGGGAGAAGAGCAGACGCAGCAGGATGGAAGGCTCTCCTGGGGCTGCAGGCTGGCTGTCTGCGAGCCGACTAGACTGGAGGCTGGAGCTCAGAGGCCTAGTCTGGCAGCACTGATATAAAGCTGCCAGCCTGGTGCTGGCCAATTACTGACTTAATTTGTCAGTAAGATTTGATTTTAAAATCACTTGCTTCAATAATTTCCACATAAACTGAGTGACCATTAGTTTTAAATTACTCACAAAATGTTTTCCCTTGCAGTTGCTTACAATTATGTGTGGAAAAGATGAATAAGGCTGCTTTTGTGAGGAGACAGCTTTGCAAAAGGACAATCCTTAAATGATAAAACATTTGGCAAGTGCAAGAAAAACTGTCAGCAGAAAATTTGATATTTTTATTGATTTAAACGTACATAGACATGAGTAAAATAGCTTATGCGTTCAAGTAAAGCAATACTTGAAAATTATCATTACGCTCCCAGATATCAAGCAGATATAAATATGCCAAATAGGAAAGTAAGTAAAGTTTATTCATAGAGAACAAAGTGCTTCACAATAATACAATTGTTAAAAATAAGACCATAAAAACAGTAACAGCCAACAACCGTAAAAACACAAAATTACAAACACTAGAATGCACCAGGTGAGACAAAAGCCAATTTGATTAAATGCTGCCTTTTAAAAGGCGTCAACAGAGACGGCAGATCATTCCACATTGTCGGAGGCACCACTTCAAAAGCCTTTTGTTTTCAGTCAAGCGCGAGGGACAACCAGTAAAACCCTGGTAAGAAGACATATGAGGCCTACCGTTAATAAGCATGAAGCATGTCAGAGATGTATACTGGTGACTGACCATACAGGGCTCGATGTGAAAACAAGAACCTTAAAATAAATCCTGAACTTGATGGAAAGCCACTGTAAAGAAGATAAGATGGGTGTGAGTCCACCTGCTTGACCTGGTCAACAGCAGCAGCATTCTGGACCATTTGTAGATCCAGAAACGACATGCAGAGGCAGGTGAAAAAGGAATTGCAGGATTCTAGCTGGAATGATATAAAACAGTGAATGATCATCTCTAGCTCAGGCTGTGGTACAACAGACCTGAGTTTGTCAATTTGGAATAAACATGTACGTGTCAACAATTTCATACGTTGATCGAAGTACAAAGCCTGATCAAATATAACACAGACGTTTCTAAGATTAGACTTGATTTGACAGACAACCTTGGATGCTACACTATCTGAAGCAATAATAAGGACCTTACTTTTATCTGCGTTTAGCTGTAAAATGTTATTAGTAATTCAGTCCTTAATAGCAGGTAGCAGCTTAAAAGAGACATAAAGCTGGATATCATCAAAGTAACTGTGATATAAATTACCTTTACATTTTCTAATAACATGACCAAAGGGAAACCTTCAAAGCAAATAATTTAGGAGCCCAAGACAGAACCTTGAGACACACCACAGGAAAAAGCAGCAGTTTCATACATATAGGGACCAAACGACATGGAAAAACTCCTATCCGAGAGATATGGAGAGAACCAGTCCAGGGCGCTCCAAGAAACACCCACCCACTGCCTAAGCCTTTCAGTCAGGATGCTGTGATCTACAGTATCAAAAGCTGCGCTAAGATCCAGCAGCACCAAAACAGAGCATTCACCCACATCAGAAGACATCATTATGTCACTGGAGACTCTGAGAAGAGCTGTCTCAATGGAATGCTTCTGACGAAAACCAGATTGGAATTGATCTAAAAGGTTAGATGCAGTCAAGACTGAGCATAAAGAAGAATTTCTTAAATTTTTTTTTAGATAAAAGACAGCTTAGATATAGACCTATTGTTTTTGGGATGGGATGGATCAAGGTTAGTTTTTTTCGAATGTGCATGATTAAAATAAGCTGGGACACAACCAGATTTCAGGGAGCAATTTATAATAGAAACCAGGCCAATAGACCCTAGTACATTTGTAAGCAAGGAAGTTGGTAAAATATCTACACGGCTTAAGGAAGGTTTCATACTGCCCACCAGATTAATGGGGTCTTGCAGGGAAATGGGAGAGAAGCAGTCCAAAATTGATGGCTGAGTTGTATAAGTAGAAAAGGGAGTAGAAGAGGGGACGATGCTAGCCCTGACATCTCTAATCTTATCCACAAAGAAAAAGAGAAAATCACTGCAATTCTTATACGAAAAGACAGGCACAGCAGAAGGTGCAGGAGTGACAATGTTGCTGTCAAACAGGACTTTAGGGTTTTTAGGTTAGCAAAGTAAGAAGCCCCTGAATCCTTAACCATGTTGTTAAACTCAATTAAAAGGTCTTTGTAATAGAAATGGCAATATAGTATCGTTTATGTAATACAGTTAACACTGGACAGAAAGGTGCAATTATATTATTACAGCAGCATACTCTCCTTGGAGACACTGCTGTGCCAGGTACTCAGTTGATGCTGACTGTGTGACATCTTGAGTAAATTAGACAATCAGCGTCTGACCTTACAGGCACCCCATCTCAAAAATGACATGCAAAAGGAAATGGCCTCTGAATGATGCAAGATTGAGGTGTGATGAAGGACGTGACCCAAGAAATTAATGAGACCCACTTTCACATTGATTGCGGTGGGGCAGAAAGCTAATTTGTGCTGCACTGGGGTGGCTTTTCTGTGGGACAAACCTATTTCCTAGATTGCTGATGTCCTCATTTAGACCAAAAGTCTATGGGTCTTGGGAAATTTAGATGGGGATAGAAATTTTGGTGTAGCTGCCCATGAGTGCGGCTGAGTCATGCCTCTACAGTCTGACCAACAATGAATCATATAGTGTGCGTGCCAGCGATAATAATTGAGAGCACTGTGGGTCATTAGTAACCCTGCCACTATGCTCTGAATCTGCATTAGAGGCATTCTGACCTTTTCACTCCTATCTCATGTGCTCCATAATGTCTATACTTTACCTAGCTAAATCTTTAACAGAAGTGTGAATCGTATATGACTAAAAATAACCTAAAGATAAAACTTCTAATCAAGGCAAGGGAAGTGCTGCAACTAATAATAATTTTCATTATGAATGAATTGTTTTGTCGATTAAATACTTAGTCGTTTAGTCTAATATGTCAGAAAATAGTGACAAATGCCTTTCATAAAACCCCAGAGGGGTCATCCTCACTTTGCTTATTCTGTCTGACCAACAGTCTGAAACCCACAGATATTTAATTGAAATAGCAGAACATCCTCATATTTAAGAGGCTACAACCAGTACATTTATGAGTGAAAAATAATCTGTAACAAATTGTTGCAGATTAACAGCTCTGATGATCGACCAATCAATAAACTGACCAATGTTTTCAGCTCTAAAGGGAAGTGACGTTTGATTGGATGAAGTCAGATAGTCTTGCCTAGTCAGTACTAGATAATCATTTTACAATAAAAATGATAAAATATAAAAACAAGTAATTTTAAATCTTGCATCTTACTTAGTATGTTTATTAATTATAGAGTTTATGCTTAGATGTTGCTGTGATTTCTTAAATATGTATCTACATAGAAGAATGTTACATTTATGAAAAATTGTTCTTGTAACCTCCAGTGAAAGCCATTGTAATATATGTATAGTATAGGGCTAGAGTATAATAATTATATATATGTATATAATATATATTGTATATAATAATATATGTTTTCTTTCTTTAAAAGACCTGAGCGCCAAAGCCATCAATAAGTTAACTTACATCAGTGTTCATGTTTGGTCTGATGCTGGTTTTTTGTTGGCTAAGAATGAGTATGAGTTTCAGAACTTTTAGCTACAACGTGTTGCCTAAAATCAGCAGCTTGAGATATGAAACTGAAATATATTTCTCCTTGACTCAAATAAGCTTGATGGCACAAATTCATTCCTCAAAATTACCTTAACCAAATTAAAATAATTGAATTCTCAACACAGCACAGTTTAGGACTGAGTCAGAAACTTCAAAATACTTTTTTTAAATAGTTTTTTTAAGTTTCTAAGTATACTTATCATATGCTATTATACTATTAAATATATACAGTGTGAACAGTGTGAACTGTAGCTTTGGCAACAAACTGTACAATCATTGGTATGCTGGTTACATAAAAATGTATTTCGGGCCACAATGAAAGCTTAAAGGTTAGGTTTATCTCAGTAAATGTTATGGCTTTTCTGGGCTGGTCATCAGTGAAATATGTGACTAGGTTATGAATTTTAGGCAGAATAAAAAGGCACAAAAAGACTGCACAAAAGCCCTAATGCAACTCTAGCTTCCACGACGGGACAACCCTCTCTTGCGGTGGAGTACATCTGTTAGTCTCCAAGCCTGGTCACTGAGACTATACTCTTAGATCTGTGCTATTATGCTAATAAGCATTTAGCATAGAAAAATATTCCTCAACGTCTGCTCTTCGTTGGAATCCCCTGTACAGCGGCAGGAAGAACTTGAATTCTGTGGCTGTTTGAAAAGTTACATTATTTATGAACTGAGATATGTCTAAATTGGGATTATCTGATGTGAATGTCAAGTATTCCAAGCTTGTAATTTGAACAACTTTGAATTTACAAGAGTGTGCACTTGTGTGAGACTGAGACAGATGTGGGAGTCTGCATGTTGGCTGAGCTTGAGTGCAACTGACATTACGATCGCGTATCAAAAGCTTTCTGTCAGTCCGAGAGCTATGTGAAGCATCAAAGAGGCATCAAACTGTTTTTCACAATTTCTTCAGCCCACTCACCACATCAATGTTTCACTTTTGATTTTGATTTCTTTAATAATCCTTTATCTAGCCTATTTTCTCTACCTACTGCTCACTGTGGACTCACAATGAAAGTTAAAAGACACTATTTACCACAGGATTCCAAATCAGGTCATACCCAAAGTATTTTTCTACCCTCCACTGGGGAATTCAGGATTTCTGCTGACGTTATCAGTCAGAGTGGTTGTTAGTCTTCAAGGTGACTGAAAGTAATGTCACGGTGTGTCTCCTACATCCCAAATTCTGCTGTGTCCTGTCCTGGTCTCTTCTATGGTGGCTGCCTTGGTCTCTAGCCACCTCCTGCCACAGCTGTTAAGTCAATATTGTCCACAGGGGATTGGCTTCAGATCACTGGTGCCGAAAAGAGAACTGTAGCAAGCTTTCACTGGTCTGTAACCTAATGTTATTTCACATTGCAGTGTATGTGCATACAAGTGTTTAGGCAACCCTCCAAAATTACAAACTGATTTGAAACGAGGGGAAGTTTTCTTTTCACTCTCATCAAACTAGTGAGGATGAAATTATGCACTGGACTTGTCGAGATGTGTGCCTGAAATTAGATTTGTGCCAGACACACTGTGCTTGTCTCAAGTGATAGAAAAGGTACACAATAAAATAAAATATTTCTTAACACCATACTGAAATTCTGCAGGGAGACTCAAAAGAATTCCAATATTCAGAGAAGTGGTAGTGCGGGGGCCGTAGAGAATAAGAGTATGTGTGTGGATTCCAGCTGACTAAAGCAATGACACAGTGTGTGTGTGTGTGTGTGTGTGTGTGTGTTCGTATGCATTCAGCTTGGGACCTGAATACAAATATTCAGTATTCAGCATGGGAGCTTAAAGGTCCACTACGCTGATATTGACTGTGACAGAGCTCCACATTAAGTGTATTTCCCTTAAGCTTGGGAAAAGTGCTCAGAGGCAGATCCGCCTTATTGGAATTGGCATCATTTAGGCCCATCTTTTAGTGAAAAACACTAGCATCACCGGCTGGTTAGAGACACAGCAATAATAATAATTCACTCTTAACACAGAGCACCTTAATTCACAGCCTGTGATATATGATTGCATTAACCTTGATGGAAGATTCTACAGTAGCACACATACATTTGCGACACACACACACACGGGAACGCACACAATGTTCCTCTGCTCCTTTGTACAGTAGGAAGGCAATCAGTGGCAGCTTCTGTCGCAGGTCTGAGATAGAACTGTCAGCGGCACAGCAGAGCTCATTGATTGCCAAACAGCTCAGCTCACCAACCCTTTCACTTTTCCTTTTTATATGTTGTCTTTCTTTTTATATATTTTGCTTATTCACACACAACAAACAGCAATACAAAGCCCTACGGAACTGGGTGTTTTCTTTGTTGCTTACAGTTTATGTACACAGAAAATGTGTTGGTGTGATGCGATATTTTCTGTTGGGCATATTTCATGTTGCTATCGTCCACTGAGACACAGGGCTGCCATCTTTTGGAGTAATTACAGCTGAAACTCAAGGGTTCCCGCTTAGTGGGAGACTCATTATTTTACCCTGAAATAGAGGCTAAATACGTGTTTTCCAATGAAGTGTAACTATTTGTTTGCATTGTAGCTCTGATTCTGACTGCTAGACTGCTTTCGCCAGCTCAGGGGACTTTTTGTCTTGGGACAGTTTTGGTTAATTATGTGGCTGAAAAGCAACAAATTTACAAAATGCCTATGAAGACCATCCCACCAGTAGTGGTCAAGTAGCAAGACAGAGGCAGCATAAAGGTGTGAAAACCGATTTGGGCAACTGAATACATTTTCTTTAATAAAAATAAAGAAGAGTTATTCAAGCAGCGGTGGGAAAAACACAAAGACCTTGAAGGTAAAGACATTCTAAATCACAGTGTCTCCAGCCAGACCTATTCCTATTCTGGGAGAATAAGCAGAACATGAAATAAAGGAGGCAAAAGAAAGTTAGGCAGGAGAAAGAAGCATATCATAGGAGAATAGAGTGAAGAAGGTGTAGTAGGAAATGGCTACAAAAAGCATGTGTCATGGAACCAAGAGTGCAGATATACAGGACCCCTACTGATGTCTGACCTTTGGCTAATATTACCATAAAACTAAATTTATACAGTTCTCTCACTATAAATGACTAACTGCTTTGTAATTCGAATCAATGATGTTATCACCCTCTGTGATTATATGCCTGAATAAAACATGGCAAATCTACACCGTATCTCTTATGCCTAGATGCAATGGTTTCAGTTAGATTAGACCAGAAAATTAAATGGCCTGAGTACATGAATCGCATGCATTTGCTGCATACAAAAAATGTAGAAAAAGTAGCAATGCTGATGTAACTTATCTCTGTGGTGTGATTTTTTTAGAGAACAGATAAGAGACAGAGCAGAGAGAGGGGTCTTATCAAAAACCACACACACACGCACACACGTAGAGTAAAGGTACATCATTACTCAGCCAAATCTTGCTTAGAGTGGCACTGATACATCCAGCCAGCATTGCGAACTCACAAACACGCTGGTGTTCAAAGTTAATCACACATGTGCACGCACGCACGAACGCACGCACGCGCACACGCACACGCACCAAAGATTTGGAGCTATGGCCTTGAGAAAGGGAGACTGAGACAGATAAAAATACCCTGCATGTGAGGGAGAGTGTGTGTGTGTGTGTGTGTGTGTGAGAGGGAGAGATATTAAATATTTCAGATCGCTCCTTGCCTTTTTAATTTGAGATTTATCCCACTGGGCTGACTATTAAGTTTCAAATATCTGTCTTGGTCGGAGAAATGTGCTAGCTAAATGAGTAAACACCCAACTTTAACTGCTTCACCGGAGCCTCAAATATTCATGGCGTCAAGGGAGAGTTGAACGTTGCTTTTTGGAGTGCTCCAGAACAGCAGTGGGGTTGATTTCTCCTTGTATTGGTAGTATCAGCAATCATATTATTAACCTGCTCTGATATTACAGAGCAATGGTCTGTCAAGTCTAGGCACCTCTCCACGTAATGCTGCTGATAGCAATCACTGAGCATGAGAGAGAACAAAAGAGAGGAGAGGATGAGAGATAGACTAACATGAATTGGTAAACAGAATCTGTGCTGAAACTGGGGCCACAAGGGGCCTCTTCGGCTCGCTATGAGGAAAAGCAGAAGACTGGATGAAACATGAAAACAACTTCAGCGGAAAGCAAAAGATTAAGATCAAACCGGGTTAATTTTAAAGCTACTGGGAGCGGGGCGGAGTAAACAGACATTTTGAAAATATGAACAGGATCAGTGCTCTTTGGATATAAGGAAGCAATGGAAACAAATGTGCCACCACTGTGAGAGCATCCAACAAAGAGCTTGGGCAATGAAGCATAGCATTATGTAAATGAAGAGCAAGACAAAAACAAACAGACAAACAAACAAAAAAACAGCTGGAGAGTGTATTTAAAAAAAGATGTTGAGCTGTTGAGTGCTACTGGCCTTTAGTTTTATGCCTGGAGGCAGCATGTCACCTTGATTGCCATGTCATACATTTTTTTCAAGCTATTCTGATTTGAAGGGACTAGCACACGAAAGCTATATTTGACACTACCATATAAAGAAAAAGTCTCTCTCTCCTCCTCCACTCATTGCTGTGAATAGCTCATCATGCTCCTACATGACTTTGCATCAACCTGTTGTCCACAGAGTCATGAAAGACCACACCAAGGAATGGAAAGCCTGCTACTTGTTAGTGCAGCTACTACAGTCCATGGAAAATCAATGTGAAGAGTACTCAAAGGGTTGTCCTATTGATTTTTCATAGACACAGATCAGTCAATCTATCAATGGTTGCAGGAAGGGAGGAAGAAGCAGTAAGAGAGGTGCTGTGTGTACAGCAGTGATGGACTACTGAAAAGGAATGTGCAAAATGTCCTCTGCCTAGTTTGTGCCCTTCACTTCAAGGGCTCACTTCAGGAAAATGGAAGCTGTCAGCACCTTCACACATACAGCAAGAAGAAGCAACCCTGCTACCTGAAAAAACTAAACCCTAGAGAGAAAAATGCTCAGATAGGGTCAACAGCACTATGTGCACGGCACACCTCTATTCTGGGGTCTTTTGTCATTTTAAAAGATTGAAGCGCACCCTAAAAATAAACCCCTTCAAAAACCACACCAACCCCCTTTAATTTGAGTACCTCTTTCACTTTCATTATACATTCTTCAACCAGTTGACACCTCTAATTGCATAGAAAAAATATATATTTTAAATTTTGATTCTGGCAATAATGCCAGCAAGAGGGATGAGTGTAATTCTTCTTCAAAAAGTAAACACAACCTGCAAAACACAGATCTTTACGATTACTGTAATTAACGTTTTCTTACAATAATGTTGCTTCCAACTGCAAATACAGTATATGTGGTTACTGTGTTGATCATAAATACCAGCATGCACAGTAACCTTGGTAACCACCAGACTTTTGGCCAGGATTGTTCAAACTCCTGACACACCCACTGACAATGTGTGATAATGGGTTTTTTGCTAATAACAACCTGTTGCCATGTGCAAGGTGTGTTCTGTACCCTTCACTAATTTGTCTAAATGTCTGCGTCTTCTTGAGCTACCTCAGAGGTTTGAGGGTGAGCTTTAGAGTGGAGTGGACCAGAGCAGCAAAAATGTGTAGCTGGCTTTACCACTGGGAAATTAGAAGACCCTTTTAAAATAGGGCTGAGTAGTAGTGGGTATCATCTTTTTAATACTTGTGCCAGTCACCGACTTTTTAAATATCTTATCTGACGACTATGAACAGTTTTTTTAATACAAACTTCTGTCATTTAGCAAACAAAGTTTATTAAAAGGTTTAAGTGATAATATGAAAATGTCAACACAATTTTCTTCTTTTGTCAGCCTGTGTGTGTGCTTATAGATTTAGGCATACATGCACTGCGCACAATAATATCAGTATATAGTATATTAATTAGTATAACATTTTATAACGTTCACAGTTTAATTAATTTGTTACATTAATTTTCCTAAAAGCAAGATAAAAAGGGCCTGAAAATGTTTTCTATTTCCATTTTTAATCTAGTCTGAGGTTTATCTTTATTTATTAAAACTTTTACCTTCATATATATACATATACATATATATACATATATATATACATATACATATATATATATATGTATACATATACATATATACATATATACACATATATATACACTACCGTTCAAAAGTTTGGGGTCACCCAAACAATTTTGTGTTTTCCATGAAAAGTCACACTTATTCACCACCATACGTTGTGAAATGAATAGAAAATAGAGTCA
>JAVQJL010080050.1:0-23923 GCA_036024295.1 Nannoperca obscura
TTTCTTTTTTCTGTTATATTTCATTTCTTATTTTTTTTTATATATATATATATATATATATATATATATATATATATATATATATATATATATATATCCCTGGCCCCCTTTCTGTATCCCCCTCCCCTTGTTGCTTTTCCAAGAAAACGAAAAAAAACCCATACACTTTTATTGTAATAAGAGTTTGATAGAAAGAGGAGATAGTGGTAGAGGTGTTTTGTGTGGGAGCACATATCAATGTTATCAGCTCATCTCCCAGGGCCAGCTGCTAGCTGCTGTTGTTTTTAGCCTTATCACCCCGTGCCAATATGCCAATAAATTGCCCAGATTGTTAGTCGTTCCAAGGCGGGTCAGTAGAATTTGACAGGAATGATGAAAATATCGCTGATGCTCTGCGGATTGCGATTAGCTGCTGTAATATGATGTGTGAATTCCACCAAGCTCCCTCTACCCCTCCGCCTCTCCCCGGCTTCTGGTGGTGTCCATACCTCCATTCGTACTGAGAGGAGAACATTTTGATGCTTAATAGGAAGGAAAGATATGAACAGGCTGAATTGAAACCAGGCCCCTCAGAGTAATTTTTCTGTAAAATTGCCCCCCAAAGTTTCACGGCGTAAAGAGGAATCTGGATGATGTAGGGAGCGTGCCTCCGCCAGTGTTTATGGGAACACACTGAAGCAGCCCTCTGAGGCCATGGGCGGACATCTAATGTCAAATGTGCTTATTAAACTGACTTAGTGTTCTCCCCTTTACTGTTGTCTTCACCATATGGACCGACTGAGAATTCATGTTGCTTCCTCTGGCTCTTTTACTCGACATTGTCCAACCAGAATCGAGCAGCATACTGTAGTGATTATGCTGCTCTTTTACTGTAAGTTTGTATAGCAACCGAGCGGCAAGTGCTTAAGTCGCCAGAGCTTAACACTATGTCATACTGTCAAAATGCCTAATCTACTCAGTCTACTCAATCTCCACTGCAGTTTACAGCCATGCTTTTTTTGTTAAGTTTTATTTTTTACCCATAATACTTTTTGGATAAAGTTGGAACTGGGAATAGTGATGCTTTTGGTAAATATTGCTTTTCCTATCCCATCTTAGATGCACCGTTTGACCAATATATTTCATATTAAGGCCTTTGAGGAATATAATCAAAATTTTGGGGGGGTTATTTATTTGCAATTGAAACTGCCTCTGTTTACCTTAAGTCTAACAAAATGTACATACAACCCATGGATTAATATAATAAGGTCCCTGCTTTTCTCAGCTAGTCAGTTTTGAACTGAACTGCAGCAAAACAAGGTTCTCTGCTAGAGCAAAAGTCTGTTTTTTATCGTAGCAACCATTTTTTCC
This sequence comes from Nannoperca obscura, assembly GCA_036024295.1. NCBI lineage: Eukaryota > Metazoa > Chordata > Actinopteri > Centrarchiformes > Percichthyidae > Nannoperca > Nannoperca obscura. The sequence continues at coordinate 1,351 of JAVQJL010080050.1, forward strand.
ATCTTCGCTCTACAGTTAATCTCTCCAACTCCTTAGCATAAGGCCACTTTATGTAACGTTAGCATACTGTTTATCATATCAGGTGACATTTCTATCTTTGAGGGGCATTTATCAGAGGCAGATTACAGTACTAAGGGATAAGGGGAGTGTTTACTGAATTGACTGCCAACATCCTGTATCTGAATTTGCTTGTGTGTTTGCTTGTTTATACATTGGTGCATGTACAGTATGTGCGATGAGCATGTGGCTATTAGCAGAGGGATCGGAGCTGTTAGCTTGATGTATTTTCTTTCTCTCTTAGGGAACAGACTCCTCATTCATATTTCCTACAACTTAGCTCTGTTGTCTTTTATAAGGAAAGTGTGCTGGTGCTGTGGAAGTTGTATACGCTGCGTTTCACCCTTGGCCCACAATCGCTGGCAACTCTAGCAGTCAGATGTTTCGGGGGTGTAAAATCAAAAAAATGTTTGCATGCCAGCCTCCCTGTATATTTAAGGGTTTCTCTTTCATTGGGTGACAATCACGCCGTGTCTCTTGTGTTTCTCTTGTTGATTTCTGTCAGAAGAAGAATGGTTGTTGAATGCCAACTTTCCCTCAAACATCTGTTCCCTGCCAATAACAGCTTGTGCCGTTGCCTCGTCTTAGCTGAAGGATCCCCAATTGCCTCCTCACTTTTGACACAAAACAACAATGCAGATGAATGTCATCTCCTTGTAATGTTTTTTCTATTGTGTCTAAAGTACAATGTTTCTTGTATAGAGAAAGTATTTGCAGTGCTGCTATTACTGCTTATGTCTCAGGCTCTGCAGCTATAGGGAGTGGAATGGATGTTCCTTTGTTGACAACAGTGCTGTGTGTGATGTGTTGGATGGGCTGGTGTTGGCAGCCAATGCACTGACGGTGCCTAATCCTGCCCTCTCTGTCGCTGCAGCCCGCGGTGCCTGGACAGCGGTGTGAAATGTGGGCAGGGTTGCTGCAAAAGGTGGAGGTCACTTCCTCACGCAGCTTCCTCTTTATCTTCCTCTTTCCTGAATTCCACTGCTATTATTCCAATAACGGCTGGTCCGAGCTGTCACCATTGTGCTTTCATTCAGGCTGAAACTGTCACCAATGTGAGCAGAATGTTAATCAAAAACAATGTGTGATGATGCTTTTACTGTTGCTGGTTGTGTAATTTCCTTTTAATTGTACGTTTCACTCCCTTACCGTATTCCTCTCGGTTTATTTAGATTTTATATCAATGATGTCCATTGAGCCCTCAGGTAACAATTGACTTTCAGCCTGCTTTAAGTTAATAGCCTTGTCTCTTGCTTGTAGCGATCAATATTGGTATTAATTAATCACCATTATCAAGAGCAGGATCTAGTTCCATTTGTTGTTACATCAGCAAAATATCAATAAAGAAAGTGGACTCCCTGATCGTCATGGCAACTTCATCTCTTAGGTCAAAGAGAGTTTATCTTATCTTGCTGCTGAGAGTGGCAAACTGCTTAGGAATCTAGTTTAGACTCAAAGATCATTGATTTAAGCCTTTTTTCACCCCCACCTTGTTGTTTCAAGAGAGAGAGGGCTGGAAAATAACAGAGAAAGGCAGCATTCTAATCACAACAGAGATGTAAGATTTAAATATTGATGTCCAAAGGCCATTACAGCAAAGTAGGGCCTCTGGTCTCGCTGTTGTTCAAGTACGTCCTTTTAAGACCCAAACAAAGCTTTGATTATCAGAGGTGTCACCATGGAGTATGTCTGTGTAGCTGACAGTGTGGGACTGCAGGGCAGATCAGTTTCCTGCAGCCAGCGCCGCAGAATGTTAACAGATCACACTTTACATCCTGGTATTTCTACAGGCGTCCTATAGGCCTGCAGTATATCCTGACATTCACTGTTTATGGTGATATTGTGATATAGCTGAAACCATTGGAGGATGTACAGAGAATCATTTGGCAACAATTTTGATTATCGATACATTTTTTAATTAACTGGTTCCAGCTTCTGAAATGTGAATAATTTTCTGGTTTTCTTTGTCTTCTGTAAGAATAAAATCAATATATTTTGATTCTGAACTGGTGGTCTGACAAAAAAAGGCATCTGAAAATGTGAACTTGGACTCTTTTCACAATTTTCTGAGATTTTATAGAAGAAACGATTCATATAGATCTACCAATTAGCTAGATTAGCCTCATAACCCCAAAGTATTTAGATCCTTTATTAAGTAAATGTAGCAATACACACACTATATAAATAAAAAAAATGTGTATCAAAAGTAGGCTACTCGTTGTGCACAATATGTTGCATTTTACTGTCATGTTTTTGAAAAAAATTTAAACGACAGATTTAACATATTTTGTGTATAAAATCATAATCTGAAAAGTAAATAGTTTAATAGTAACTATCATTAGTAATAAATGTAGTGGAGTAAAAGGTACAGTATTTCCCTCTGAAACTGAATCAATTAAAAGTATAAAGTAGCCTCAAATTTAAATACTCCAATCTCAAAATTACACTTAAGTATATGGTCAGTATTTTTCCAGGCAGGCAATACGTATTATTTTTAACCTACATGTTTTTTTTTTTGTGTATCGCTCATTGAAACACCAGCTTGATTAGGAATTTGACTAATGAGTAGTGAATTTGTATGTGCTTTAGAGTGGAGTGGCCTGTTCTCGTGGGAAGTTAGTTCTGGCCTGAGCTATTTGGGTAGTGGCAGGCCTGGGTGCTGCTTGGATGTACCTCATCATGCTGCAGAATGCTCCTCAGGGTTGGAGCAGAGAGCAGGGGCACTGGCTGCTTTTCTTTTTTTTCTTCCTCTTTTTGCCTCCGGGACACAATTGCCTCATTTAACATTCTCTATTTGGCCCCTGCCAAGAGGGGAAATAGCCAGGGTGAGTAAGAGAGGCCGCCACACATCATGAATTCTTCTTTCATTTAACTTGCACAGTCCCTTTTCACCTTGGTGATGCACATGGATCAGGAATGAAGATATTGCTCAATTAAGGGGATTTCTGAGGTTGCTCCTGAGGTATTGCAGTTATTTTTGTGCCATGCCGAGGTTTTGATGTATCATGGATATGGATATTGGGATCATCACATTTGTGTGATGCTTTGACATCTCCATAGCCCAGAAGAGAAACAGCCCTGCACTTGCAACAGGAACCTGCCTCTGCCATATCCCAGAAATAAAGTCTGTCAGTCTTCCATTGCCGAGATGTAAATAACTTTTATGTCTGCATTAAGATTCTTTTTGTTCATTTCAATTTAATTAGCTCCAGTTAATCAAAGGATTTTCATGGAATATGTCAAAATTGATATTAGGGTTTTGACTGAATCTTGGATGAGAGAAAGAAAAGGGACTCCTAGGAAATATGACTCACGTTTTTGCAGCAGGCATTGTTACAATATGTCATCAGCGATGTACAGTAAAATTATTGGCCAAGCTTTGAGTTTGACTTCAACCACATGAATTGTTTCAGTAATTAAAACATACATGAAATGGTAATTTTTTAAAAAGAGATGGTAATAAAGGAGATAATTTGGAGAGCACCATTTCCAGAGCAGGATAGCAGCTGGCACACCAGAAAGTGACGCCCTAATAGCTGTTCAGTCTAAATCTCAGGCTTGGCAGGAATTACTGAGGATGTATTTGTGGGGGTGGGTGGGTGTTAGGTTGGGGTGGGGGGGGTTGCAGAACTTTGCATTGGAATGAAATGCAGCTGGCTCTATAGTTAAGGGATAGGTGGCAACAGAGGATTAAGTAACAAGCTTTTCAGTTCAATTTGTACATCAGCATTTTCCACCAGACGAACGCCACAAAACACATCGCATCTTAAAGCTTCGGTGGAAAATCACTAATGACAAAGCTTTGTAAATAGATAAACAATTTATGTCAAATATGCTGAAAATATAAAACAAACTTCAAAACATGTTAATACTTTAAAGAGGCTGTGTTTTGATTTGCACCATTGCAAAGCTGGTAAAGCTGTTGACAGCACAGCTTACACATCATGTGATCAGTGGCCGTATCTGCCTGCATGTGATTAGCAGCGAGCAGCCCTGCTACAGAAATAGCCATAATGGAGCCATATTCCAATTGGAGAACTTTGATGATGATCGATTATATTTATAGTAAATTATGCAAATCAGCGTGCGATGTTGGACAGTGACGATGGGAGTGACGTGTCGCAGAGTACAGCGTCTCCCCTGCTTCGCATTATTTCAAAGCAGGCTTTGTGAAGTGACAGAGTAAACATCCAGAGAGATGCAGCCGCTATTATTTCAGAATCAGCCAATTTTCTTTCTCTGTGTATTTCAGAGAATGCTTATCTAGTAATTACTAAAAACTGTTGACATTGAGCAAGTGCTGTAGCCAACCAAAATGCCTTTTTGTCTTATGATATCAGATTGGATTTTTATCTTAGGTTCACGCAATCACGCATTCCTGAAAAGCAAAGATAACTGGCTCAAACTCCTTATTTCCAGCATGAGTGTAGAATTAAGAGCCTCATTTTGAAAAACTACAATCATTACATCCTGCATTCATTTCTGTGGTGAAATACTGATAATATTTTTTCTTTCTCCCTTCTGGTTTGGTCTAGGATGTGCCTGTGAATCTCTGAGACATACATTTGACCATAATCAAGTTTTATAAGCTTCAGAAACAGGATAACAACTGGGTCAGATGATAAGCCCGGGCAAAACAGGGAAAAAAAGCCTCCTCTGATAGACGAGGAGAAAATCTGATTGATTGATGTCTGCTGTCTTTGCCACCATCACAAGGCAGTTGACAGTTAGTTTGGGATCAGATGATTTCACTCTTAAGATTGGGGTTGAGGGGAAGCTAGGCAAATATGAAGGACACAAAGGTCAATGGCTTCTCTCCTCCTCTCTGTATCTATCTCTCCCTTGCAATAGCTTCCTTTGACAAACTGTAATATGTTGCTAAGCTTTGTGGCAGCAGGACACATGGTCATAGTTTGTACAGTAATATCCTATTGCAGTAATCTCACAAGGAATGATTGAAAGTGCCGGAGGAATCTGGTACCAGCAGGGACCCGTTGACATCATCAGCTGCTGTGGACTGGCAGATGTCTCCTGACTTGTTTGAACTGAATTTTCCCATGGGACCGAATAAGTTAAACAACAGCTTTGACTCGGAGCGAATCTGTTATTGTAAGCAGGATCTGATAAGACGGCACCAGTTTGTGTAGCAAAGAGGCCAAACATGGAATCTCCACCGAGTGTCTCTCTGTGGCTTTGGAAAAAGACGAAACATGGAACTGTGACAAAGCATGATTGGATGCATATTGTAAATAAACACCCAAGTCTTTCACGATTGCCTCTCAGTCTCTCCATAAAGATGTTCCATACGACGTTTCATCTGTGCTTACTGCTTAGATGTTGTATCGCTAAGATGAAGTGAAGGGTTGCTCGGGGTTTGACCCCGCGTGGCAAAATAACAGTAACACTTGGATTAGGTTTAACCAAAAACAAACTCTTGAAAGATGTTTTTTGGCTGTAATAGAGCCAGTGTTTGTCATTTTGCTCCTTTAGCTATTTTTACGGAGCTGAAATACAATAAGACAGGCCTTGGGTGCCCATAGTGATATCTGTGATATTGAATAGAAGGCCTTGCTTCCTCTGAGGGTCCATCTCTAATAGACATAAAAGACATGTCCATTAGCTTTGTATGGGGCTGCTTTCAAGATCAAGGTCTCACTTGTAATGAAGTGGCTATGCAAATGCAAGTCAAATTCTACTATTATGAATCGCTTGTTTTAATCAAGTTTTTTATTGAAAGAAATGTAGCCTCCATTCAGAGCCGCTAACCAAACAATAAAAAAGGATAATCCGAAGACAATTCCCATCCAAATGGAACCGGACATCATTTAGGGGAAGAGACAACAACTCTTTGTTTGTTTGAAGTGGTTGATATGACAACCTTCTTGTCAAAGACTCAGGGCGAATAAAAGGGATTTGTAATTACCATAATTATCTCTTATATGTTTTCACCTAATGATGTCCATTAAATGCCTGAGGCTTCATTTAGAGACTGCCTCACTGTAGGTTGGCATGAACTCATAATACAGCATGTTACATTACACAGCGCACAAGTAATGAACTTCTTTCATCAAAGATGTTTATCGTGCAGTGCTTCTGGGGGGAAAAGCCAATATACTTCAGCTTTTTGTTACAGTTGGATTATAACAATTCTCATAGTTCTCACTTATCTTTCAAATTTTCTCCACATGTGATATCAACCCAATTGGCTTCATGTCTAAACAGGATGGCTCTCTAATCTATACCACTGTTCGTTTCATGTAAAACATCTCATTTTGTGGCTTAGGCTGGTGGCTGTCTTATCGTTACATAATTCACTGCCCTCTCCCTGATTTTCTTTGTGGCAATTTATTTAAATTCCCCCATGTTTATATATTTCCTGTCTCCTTTCATTCAAAATGATTGCCTTTCATAAGTTCAAACACTCATCTTTAAGACTTTTGGTAACTTCACAGATATGAATTCACAGTGGGGAGGATGGAGGGGGAAAAAAGCTATTTTGTTGGAGAGCAGAAGAAGAGTTAGTGCGTGTCCATCTCTGTCGCGAGGCCGAATCCAGAGGTTGAACTAACCCCGATCAAAAGCGCAGATATAGCACTCTAACAGTCTACACCTCAGCAAGTGCAGCCTTTGAGAGATCATGCCTGAATACTTGTGTGCTGTTCTGCTCCTGCGCTAAGGCCCTCAGTCCTGCATGTGGCTCCGCTCCTGTGGTTGCTTTGGTCTTTGTCCGCCACCTATCAGCATATCAGCAGTGTCTCTGAAGCTCAGTTGTATAATGCACCATTTATGGCTTTGTGGAGGGAGATGGCGGTCGGGCGGCGGAATAGCTCCAGGCCTTCCCCTCAGTGAGTGGATTAACGGCGGCCTGCTTTAGCGCACACTACCGCGGTGTGAAATCGGCCCCGCTTCGGCGCCGGCGATGAGGCTCCCTCTCTCTCTCTTTTTGCTCTCTCTGTTTCCTCACCTCCATGCAAAGCCTCTCCCAGCCATCTGTGAAATGTGGAAACTCTGTGTCTAAGTTGAGTTCAGATCCCATCCCCTCCGTCAAGCTGAGGCCAGGAAGCAAATGGGCAGGCAGTCGGCGGAGGGGAGGAGGAGGAGGGAAGGAGAGTGAGAGAGGAGGAGGAGGGTGGTGGTGGTGGTGGTGGAGGATCAGCTCACTGATGTCGTGCCGCGTGTGCAGGAACCCTGCCTGTTCTCCGCGGGCGAGTTGGAGGAGGGTCCAGGCCTGGGTGCCGGCCGAGAGATCTCTGGTTCCTGCTTGCAGGTCCAAATCCCCCCTCTGTGTGTGTCTGTGTGGAGGCGAGGCGGTGGCACAGCTCCCCTGAGCCCCTGCCCAGTCCTTTGAAGATAAGATGGTGATACAGAGTCCCTTTCGGTACGTCACTAACCGATGGTCTTTGTGTGACACACATGCCTCTCTCCTTCGGCGCCTGCAGCTAAAACACCTATGGTCTTTACTGAAACGAATCGGCTGTATGGCCTCGGGTCAAATTAGATTATGAATGGGTGACAAAATCCTAGATCGTATGTTTAGGACATTTGAGAATTTTTTTTTCACCATTTCATGCTGATGGTGTAGAGTTCTGCTGTGGTTGATATTTCTATTTGATTTCCCTCCAATGAGAAGAATCACTTTCATAAATTCTCCTCATCCACTCGCTGCTGACTTAATTTTTTCAGTTTTCCATGGCAACGAGTTGTCATCTTAACTCTCCTGATTTCTCTGCTATCTGCACTGTATTGCTCTTGATCATGACAGTTTTTCAAACACGTTTCTCCTCTGCATTTATAACCATATTTTTGTAGCACTCACAGGCCAATTCTCCCACTTCTGGCTCTCCACAGCATCTTTTTCACAAGAGCAACCATCATAATCAGGCTTTTGAATTATGAACTCAATATTCCCTTTTTTCCAATCTCGATCCTGTGGCTTTTGGGTTCAGATCTGTGCATAATGTCTTGTGATTGCATGGTATTATGGTGGTTTGGAAAGCTGCGTCGAGGTCCAGCCACGCATCATCTTTCCATAGACAATGTGGATCTCTGTGTCTCTCTGAGCTCATCAGGGATGGGGCGTTGATTGCTTTTTGATACCCCTCCAACGTGGATGAGGTCCTGCATACATCAGCTAATTAGAATGTACTTATAGTGTGTGTGTGTGTGTGTATGTGTGTGTGTGTGTGTGTGTGTGTGTGTGTGTGTGTGTCTGTTTGTGTGTGACAGACCCCACACTTCTCATCAGATCCTCAGCCCAAGTGCTCTAACCACACTCACTAAAGGCTTTATCAAATTCCCCAAAAGAAAAGAAAAGCTATACAGTGCAGGGCTGGGGCTTGGGTGGGTGGTCGGGTGGGGGGTTGTGTGTGTGTGTGTGTGTGTGTGTGGGGGGGGGGGGGGAATTTTATGTCAGGGAAAACTAAAAAATAAAATGAAAAGAGAGTGTATAACGACAGGAGTTGTTTCAGCATTTGGGTTAAAAATTCCATAAACCCACTTTATATACAACACGCACAGGGAAAATCTAATGACAGCTGTCAAGTCTAAACCATAAAAAGATGCCTGTGTTCAAGAAGAAACCACCTTGCTACTGTTTCAGACCACATTCAGGAGAGTCTAACATACTGGCAGCAGTGGAGTTAACTTCACCCTGCTGTAGCTAATGACGCTCGCTTTGCTAGAAGCTCTGAATGGATGGCACAGCAGTGGGGAGGGAAGTTGCAGCAGCTAATTAGGCAGCACAAATGAGCGAGTGGTATCATCCAATGCACCTTGATGATGCGCATCAGAGAGGGACCTGGGGAAAGTTTTGCTGTTGCCTCACTGACTTTTTAAATGGCAGGGCATTTCAGCTAGGCCATATTAGTCAGGCGAAAACAGGAGCTAGTTTCCCTCCCTCTGCCTCACACACACACACAAACGTCCTAGCCCATGCTATGATCTGTGGAAGGTGCTGGGGCGTCTCTTTATATTTCATAAAGGCATCCTATTACACCCCCATGGCTTGTGGGGGAACAGTACACTGTGGTTTAGTCCCCCAGCAGCAGAGAATAAAGTGTAGGACGTGGCACTGGAACAGAAATCTAACTGCTGTTTCCTCAGGTAATCTCGACTTGGATCTTAATTCCAATAAAGTGTTTTTTTTCACAGCATAAGCCAGATCCAAGCAAGAACACTCCACTCTGTATTTCTGCGGTCATACTTTATTGAATATCATTTCAGATAAGAGGTGTAATCCTTCGGGTGGAAGTGATGTATATTGACCAGCTCAGTGATAGCGATACAGTGCATGTCTCTGATCTGAAAATGGTAAATAACTATTTGTGTCAGCGGCTCAATCAAACGGTGTAAAAATATTGAAAACTGCCCTCATTGTTGTCATACTCCAAGTTTGTCAGACTCTGCCGGAATATTTCAAATGTCACTGCCGGAGACCAGAAAGATTCAGGTAGCTGTTTCTTTTGGGCTGAGGAGAGTAGCTAGTGAATGCTAAATACATGAATGGATAGATGGAAATGCCAATCATCTAGTTCAATAATCATTCAGTCAAATCAGCTAATGAAAGCTTTTGAGCAGCTGTCAGACTGATATATATTGGTTTGCTCAGTCATGTGGTCAGCTGCTGATATGAGTTTCAGTGGTGGTAAAACCCCTGAAAACGTGGTTTCAAAGCATTTCATTGTACCATTAAATATTCATGTCAAAATGATTTGTTTTACTTTGTGTTAAACACAGAAAAAGTCAGCTGATCGACTTCATCCGAACTGTGTGAGTGTGGTTTGATAAGATTTGATTGACAGTAGACAGCCTGGCAACACAAGCAAACGTCAGTTTTTAATTCAAATATTGTCAAATTCTGATTGGTGCACAGAACAGCGTGATGTCACCTTTTTTCCAACTGAGCCCCACCAATGTCAACATTGTTGACAACAATGTCACATTCACAAATGTGAACACAGGAATCTCATCATGTATTTTACTTTGGCAGAAGATTTTGTTTTTATGCAGGACCCCATCATTTATAGCAACAAGTGTCATGTGAAAAAGGGACAACCATTACAAGTAAAAGTAAATTATTTAACAGCAAAATAGTTATAGTATATTAAAGGACGTTATATCAGCCCAAATTATAGAATATGACTGCGGCATTGGACATAATTGGACAATAATCTGGTGAAACACATTGGCATACAGTGTGCAGTACTTCAGTACAGTGCTAAATAATATAATAATCTATACCAATGCATCACATTTTATAATCTTAACAACATGTGTTTTGTGTGTAAAATCTTCATGGTAACTGGTAACTATCTATCACTTTATGTAAAAGATGAAAATGTAGCCTAGAAGTATAAAGTAGATGAGAATGGAAATACTCAATACTTCCATGTTTTGTATTAATCCATTCACTTGCTAAAATGTAATGTTTAAAATCTGCATAGAAATCACTTTTATACAGCTGATTAAAAAGTATACAATTGTTAAACTATTTGTTCTGGCCACCAAATATCTATAATATATCAGTTAAACCCTATTGTGTGCTCCTTCCTCTCTAAACAGAGTGTTGTGGAGTTCAAGCAGTGAGCCAGGTCACTCGGGTCAATACGACACTGTTACAGTCTCACCTCTTAGAGTGACTGGGTTTCTTCCATCAGTAGAGAGCAGCCCTCTCTGCTCTCACATGGTTCATTTCATCAGGGTTTGTTTTATCTTGACTGGCCAGGCTCATGACCCCTGAACACTGATAGTCCAATAAGACTGCAAGAGAACATCACGGGGCCACAGGGGAGACTAAAACAGAACTTAACTGGGCTAAGTTTCTTTTCCCATTAAGTTTGTGTGTGTTTGTGTTTGCATTGATTCGCTGACCTGTACATGTGTGTGTTGAACCATTTGAACAAAAGTTCAGTTTGGAAACTTCAAACAGAGTTTCCTGGAATGGCACATGAATGGTGACAGATTTAGCATGAAATATCTATCATGAATGGAATGCAAATTCATCTTTGAAGCATTAAAAAAAAAAAAAATATATATATATATATATATATATATATATAGACTATGCCAAAACTGCGGTAGCGCTAACACGTCTAATTCTAAAACACAAGAAAGAAAGGACTGGTTAGGCTCAGAACTGTTCAATTTCATGAGCCTGCAGAGAGTGCCATGTTTACTTTCCTTTGCGTAGAAGAAGGGAAATGAATGCTCTGGGTTCCCTGTAAAGACAAACATGAAAGGAATCACCAAGAGTTCTTTAGGCCCTTTCTCTTGTGTTGTGTGTAATGCAGCTTCTTTACTGCCTAGGTAGTCTCTGCCATCTGACTGCTGTTTGAAGTCAGCAGAAGTCGACAATATTTGCTTTTCAGCAATTCTCGCCCACTGTGTCTCTCTGTTGCGTTTGAAAGTGTGACCAGTGTGGAGTCTATCAGTTCCCTCCTTTAGAAGAAATGGCTAAAATTGGCCGTTTGGTTCGCACGGTGGATTGACGATGAGGTCTTTGCAAGTGGGGGCTTGGCATTCATTGTTGTCGCGAGGTGAACGTGATGGACAGCTCCGGGTGGGGGAGGAGGAGGAGGAGGTGGATGGCAGTGATGGTGAAGTTGCACAGAGGAAGGGTGGAGGGTGCAGGAATAGCCTCAGCTCAGACCTGCTGGGGTGCGATCTCACCAAAGCACAGAGAATGGGCCAATCTCAGTCAACCCCACCCCCACAAAAAAGTGACAGAGGGTAAAAGAGAGGGTGATCATCAGATAGAGAGTTTGAGAGAAAGAAAAAGAGAAATGTGCTACCAGTGCGTGACAAATACAGGCAGCCCAATTCACTAAACCAAAATCCAACTTACCTCATTATCCTCTCTTCATTTTATTTTGAATACGCTTGGGTAAGTGTTCGATACCAGTGCCAAAACACTTCTTAAAGGAATAATAACGTGTTTTTCAAAAAAAACCTCAGAACTCTGCCTTTGTACAACACTGGCTAAAGTTAGCAACAATCATCATTTAAACGAGGATAAATCATAAGAGGAGTAAATACACAAGAGGAAATTAAACTCGATTCATCATTCGATGCCAACTTTTGATACTGTGCTCAAGATTCAATGCATATTTCCATGTATCCCTCTAATTCTTCTACTCCTGTGCTCCTTTTCCATCAAGCTCCTTCACTGCAGCACCTTCCTTTGCCTTGCAACATACAACAGTCTTACTAAATTAAGAGATGCAGCACAACCTATTCCCAACATACTGTACTGTGTGTCTTCCTAGTTCGGTAAGCACATCTTTGTGGCTTTGAGTGCTATTTCTAATGGCATTATCCAGTGGATTTGTATGAAAGCTGTTCCTTTTCTCTAGTGGAGGTGCGTGTGGGTGGGTTAGAGGGGAGGCTGTGAGGCTGCTGAGACCCCGGCGTTATCAGCACCAGATGCAGGTTGACTTCAGACTTTCAATGGAAGGTAAAGAGAGAGAGGGGGGAAATTAATGAGAGCCATAAAGCTAGCAGGATAAATAATTAGCCAACTGGTCCTCCGTCCCTTCATTTGCAGCTACAAATGAATTCTCCTTGCAAAGTTTGTTTGTCAAAACTGCAGCTTGATGCTGTTTTTTTTTCTTTTTTTGTTGCGATTGCATGCATGTCTGCGTTTTTAAGATTCATTCGTTGGTGTTTTGCTGTGCTGTCCCTTCTTCATTTGTCATGTATATCCGAGTGACAGGTTTCTCTGTCCTGCCACCGATAATTGGCCGAACCAGTGCTTCCTCCAAATGTGTGCAGCACAGACAGGCTGAATAAAAGCCAATTCAACTGTCACAACGTTCTTCATAAATCATCTGGAGGTGTCATATTTGTGTCCACATTTTTGTTTAGAATAATCAGAAGGACATAATGTTGCTTGTTTACTCGTGGCTGATGTTCCCCCAGCAGAGCTTCTAGAAACAGTGCGGGCAGTAAAGCACATTGCTCTGTGCAGATACAGAACCAGACGTGCCACAAACTGCATTTATGTCCGACAAAGTGATGCCGTTTCACTGAACTGATTGCTACTTTGTCGTGCCCTCGTCAGGATCAAAGCTAATTTTTGCTGCATTAGAGGACACTTTGTGCCCGTGTACTGTGCGTTGATCTGGAGTGTTTACATGCGGTTCACTCCCTGAGGATTTTGTATTATTGTTGTCACACTATATGGAGGAAAGCCACTTGTATTGTTCTAATACTCCACTGGTAGATTTGAAAAGAGCTGAGCAATCACTGAAAGACTTACATTATCCTCCAGTCTTTGATCGCTATTCATGTGTCTGCGCTAAGTAATCTTCCCCTCTAATCTCATTCACAGATATAAATAAACAAGTAATGCTCTAAACGAGAGAGAGCACACGAGTGAACATCCAGAGGATTATGGTAATTTGTGGATAAATAGAGGTGTTTCAAAAATGTGACTTTTTATCAAGAAAGTTACTTCTTTTAATGAATCAGTTTTCCCTCCATGAACCCAGAGAACCTAATCAGTAAATTGTATTTCACTCAAATATTCTGCATGAGTAAATGATGAAGTGATGATCGTTCAATGTTTTTTTTGTCTGATTTAGACAAGACATACTGTATTAAGCTGTTACATGTTTTGTTCAATAAGGTATTCTCCTCAAAAGTCAAATTCCCCTGGGAATTTTTTAGATGATATAGATAAATCAGTATTGATTATCAACTTATAAATAAAAGCCCAAAACACTAAATACCATCCAAATCAACATGCCCATATTGCCGATTGATTTTTAGGACATTGTTCTGTTTTTCTCATCTCTTCCAACTTGACATTTGGAAAGTCAGAAATCAATTATGTCTCCTTCCCAAATGAAAGGCGGAAAAAACTAGTATATGACTTTAAAGTCAGCCTTAGCTCGCCTTTGACACGGCACATTACAAAGGGAAAGGAAAATCACACTGCATACCTGATCCATAAAAAAAAGCCTTTGAAATGGATTGCTGGGTGGGATCCAGTCTGGCACAAGTCATGGCATTGATGGCACAGCCCCTGGGCGCGGGGATACTTGGCCTGGACAAGACGGTTGCTGGGACCGTATCAGTGGGCACTGGCCCATCCTCTGGGAGCTCCTAAGCCATGCCGTCTGAAGAAGAACTGATGGGGTTGGCAGCACATATGGGCACGCTACGGGTTTTTATTTCAGTCAAAAACAGCCCCGATGTTATCGCCTTCAGTCACCAGCACAGCAGCATCGGTGAGGCTGACCGAGATGATTGGGCTTCACAGGCAAAAAACCCTCCTGCAGATAAACTTCAAAACAAAAACTTTACTTTTGTTCCATCTGTTTCTTTAGTTTTACACCGTGTGTACATCCCAGGTGCTCAAATCGAATTGCAAACCACCATTTCTATCTTCCATATTGTGTCGAGGTGACAATTTGTTCCGGCTAATTGGAAATTTTGCGTCGGCCTTCCTTGCACAAAACATCAGCTTATCACAAATGACACTGATATGATAAGCATGGATTCCACTAGCCTCCACTGTTTTTCAAGGCAGGACAGGAAGTTGACAGCTGCAACAGTTTTTCAGTAATAGTTAGTTGATAACCATCCACAGGGTAATGAAACTTCCACCTTTGATGAGAAGTTGAAAAGAGAGTGTTTCACTGTTGGTTTGGCAGAACATTAGACATGGCTGCAGGCAGGCAGGGGCAGGCAAGGGATCGAGCTGTTTTAATAGGGCTCATCCAAAGGTGACGAGAGCACCGCATGCACTGAACTGGAGGTGTGAGCCGGGGCTGCCAGTACATATCCTTTGTCTTTCATTATCTTTATTTCCTTATTATTTTAAATGGCCGGTGTGTGTGTGTTTTTTTTCTTCACTAGAAGCTTTTTTGATATCCATTTAGATTGGAGCTTCATTAAAAAACCTCAGACAATGGAGTGACTTCTAATTAAGAAGCGCCGCATCTGGCCCCTGGCACCCTATCCCGTTGTTCCATCTATTTTGCTGGGGAGAATTCATTTGTTTCTTAATTAAGAAAAACACCAATAGCGTGAAAAATCTGCTTATGGTACCTGAATCCTAATTAGTTAAATAGTGAGGGGAAGGGGAAAACACATTCCAGTAGCCCTAGAAATGAACTCAGAGCTGATAAAAATGAACTAACTAGCCTTGCATAAATCGAAGCTGGGGAGAAAGTGTACCATCATTATGGCTAAGACAATATGCAAACTATCTTCAAAGAAATCAAATTGCCGGAATGTTTTCATTTGCATGTATTAACCATTAACATAATGAGGAGAAGTGACATTGGACCCGGATTGTGTGTCTGTTCGGATTGATAACTCTGCTGCATCTGCAAATAGTCTCCTCTGCAAAATTATGCTAGCAGTCAAATCAGTGTTGAACTGTGGAGGGAGAGGGAGAGTGATGGAGAGAGGGAGAGAAAGACAGAGACACAGAAAGAGAGAGAGAGGAGAGAGAGTGGAGGCTTTTGCTTTTTTCCTTTTTATCAGGGAGCTCTGTGCAAACCTGCTGCAGTGTTGAATCTGAGCCATCATCCTCTGACAGCTATCCTTAAACAGGAAGGGGCCGCGAGTCATTGTCTCTAAGACTCTGCGGAAAGCTGGTGTGTGTGTTGTTTTGTGTTTTCGTGTGTGTGTTTGGGGCAGGGGGACGCAGGGGGATGTGCCCATGTGGCTGCTAGCTGGAGATGGACCTCGAGTGGGCACACTTCACACTCCCCCCACCCACCCACCCACACACACACACACACACACACACACACACACACACACACACTCATCTGAGTGCTTCCAGGATACCATAGGCTCACTTATCTGTTCCGTAAAGACTCACCATGGCCCACATTGGCGAGTTGGCGGGCAACCAGCCAAATCCACTGTGTGTTCTCCTACTGCAGGCATCATGCAAAACACGGAACTGTCTTCAATATTCAAAATCATTTTTTCCAACATGCTACTTCCCAGGATCAGCCTCTTAGGTCAAATTATTCAATTAAGTGTCTGTTTATTACTGATACCAAAGCTGGTTGGCAGTTCCACTTATCACCTTTTTTGCAGATTGGTGTTCTCGCAGAATACCACCATAAAGATTGCCTTGGCTGTAATTAAAATGGCACAGAGACAAATTTGGCACAGGGCTAAGACACGGGGAAATGAAGGAGTTAGGGGGAAATTGCAGGGGCTACATTCTGTCATCCAATGAAAAAGTAAAGGGTGTAAAGCAGCGAAATTATCGTCAGAGTGCTAATGTACACCACAAAGGAACATATTTAAAAAAGCAACGATGTGGTGGTGTTGTCTTCACGTTGCGTTCATGGGCAAAAAAATGGTCAGAAAACAGGGCCGCTCTTTGTGGCTTTGACTGAAGCAAGTAAACAGGAGTCAGTGATGGTTTGTGTGGCAGAGCGGATGCTATTTAGACGTCCTAGACGCCAGCCGGGCTTGCATCCATCCACAGGCCTGTGTGTTTGATGAGCTATTGGCAGGCTATGGGGACACGTGTTCCTGTGCCTCGTGGCAAACATACCTTTCACCGTCTTTGACTCCACAAGCCTGTGTGACTTCTCAGGGAAAAAAATATGAAAGAAATCAAAGCGCCAATAAGCTGAGGGTGTTAAGCCAGAGAGAGAGAAAAAAAGAAAAGAAAGACCTGAGCGACTTTGGATTTTGACAGAATCTTCATGCGCTCTCTGACAAAAATTTGCATTGTTATCGCAGATAACTGGTGATGTTTTTACTTGGTTGTACATTTTTTGTGAAATATGTAAAATGTAAACCGAGCCTCTAACGATTCCCTTAATGACGCGGATCTTGCTTTTTTCCCCTCTGAATCGCGTCTTAGCGGGCTTCTCAGTGCAGGATGTCTGATATCTGAATATTAAAAGGGAGTTTCAAGCTCATCTGCAAATGTGATTTGCACATATCACACTTCTGCAGTCGTCAAGCTGCTTCATCGCCAAGCTTCTGAGCAAAGAAGGCTGGGGAGGGGAGGGAGAAAAAAAAGAAAAAGAAAGATGCACATATGGGTTGCTATTGATGTATTCCATTTCTGACCTAATTTAAATCCCTGCCAACAAGCTCATATGCATACTGTACATTTGCTAAATTACAGAGTGTAAACCTTGCCTTCTCACAGAGACAGGTGTAAACATCAATGTTGTCATAATGCACCACCAGTAAATATGATAATCGCGCCATGCTGCAATAGAGCACAAAATAATTTGGACATCATTTTGATGCCTGAGGGGCCCAGGGGAATGCCCTCCAGAACGAAGGTGGCCCATTGACATGCTATACACGCCAAGATATAATTATGGCTGCCTGTCTTTGTTCCTCCCAAGCTTCCTCTCAGTGCACTAGTAATTTGCTTGTGATATTTTGGTATTCTTTACGATTGAGTTATTCTCTGTGGACTTGAGCATTACATGGGTGTAAATGAAGATGCGAAGAAGCTGCTGCTCTGCTGCCAAATCCCAAGTTCGGAAACTGTAAGTGTAATATCATATCAGCAAAGTTGATGCTGGTGGTAATATGTGATTTTGTAAAGCCTGATTTGAAAGTTTATGCGGGATTCTGACACATAACTGCTCCTATTCCTTTCGATTTTTTAGGTGTCATCGGCAGCTATCTGTGTGGGACACTGCTGATAATAAGGGGCAACGCCAGAATATCTTTAGGGTATGCAATGTGTCGAGCTGCGGTTTGTTGTCATGATAATCCCCTCATTTGTAATGTTGGGATCAGCAGGTTACGGCTCTCCACTTGCCTGCCATGTCAAGACTTGGGACTGGCGAGGTGGATTGTCATTTCTGAAGCAATATTTTGACAGCGCCTTCACTTTACTCGTATGCCGCGGCTCAAAGGTCAGAGCTGTGCCACTTCCATTTACTGTGTGTGAACACTCAATCCCTGAGGAGTGAAGCTCTCTACATCTCCTCCCTGCATGAGTCTCTCTCTCTGACACACACGCACACACACACACACACACACACACACACACACACACACACACACACACATGCATGTCGTCTTCCTTTCTGCCTCTCACCATTTACCTCACTTGTTTTAGGAGCTAGATTGTTTTAGGAGCTCTGTGTGGGGCTAGTCCCACAGAGCTTTATAGTGGGTCTAAAGCTCCCAAATTGAAGGGCAATTACAACTTATAAACTTTAAAATCCAGCTCTGTGCAGTTTAGCTCACAGTGATGCCTGATTCTCCCTCCTGCCATCATTCCAATTAGTGCATCGCAAAGACAGCCACGTCTCCCTCAGTCACTGCTGTTCTTGCTTGCCTCGTATCACACACCGTGCTGGGTATTTTTTTAAAACATAGTCTGGTATGATTGTTACAACTGCACAATGTCTCAATGGTGTAGCTGCCATCCATTTTCCTCTGTGCTTAGTGCCACTCCTCAGACACAGAGGCAGGTTATGTCAACCAAATAGGGCACTTGTCAGTAATACAAAAAGACATTGATGCTGGTCCATTGTTACCTGCTCTGCCAGCTATCATATAGAAGTGATGGAGTGACGGTGTTTTGGAGCGCGGTGTAGCTCCGGAGCCCCGGGGGTATTATGGGTGTAAATCTCCCTCACACAGTTCTGCTCTAGGCCAGGGAGAGCATCATCATTAGCCAGAGCAGATGGAGGGGCTTCAGCACTGTTTTCCTCTTCTCTTCTGTCCGACTGTACTGCTGGAATCCGGTTTGATACAATGCGAGCGGTTTGGAGCAACAGCCGAGCCCAGACAATGAATGATGAAATCCACATGAAATCAGATGAATGCTAACGGCGCACACATAAGCAGGCAGTCTGATTCATCATTTATTCGTGAAGTGATGATAGTGGAGGTTTGCTTAAGCGCTGTGTGTGTGTTCGTACAGTATGTATGTGTCCTTTTGTTTTGGTGGCAGGAAAGTCTCTTGCAAGCTAGGCTGTGGCTAATCGTTAAGGTTGATAATGACGAGATAAATGGAGCTGAAATAATTAGTCCACCAACAGAACATTTATGTAGTTATTTTGGTATTTATTTTTAAAATGTCTAAAATGTGAGTATTTGCCTTTACTTGTCTTACATTATAATAAATTAAGTATATTAAGTCAGTCAAAACAAGAAATTTGAAGGCGTCATCTTGCGAACTTATGATGGACATAATTTACTATTTTCTTGCATTTCATAAACAATTCATTGAGAAAAGATCTAATTGCTCAATAATGAAAATAATCATTAGTAGCAGCCCTAAAATATGCATTTGAGTTGGTATTACTGATAGTATAGCTAAAATAGTGTACTTATGTGTAATAACTTTAAATATAACCAAATTAATAAAACTTTACCAAATCAGTACAATTAATAAATAAGGGTATCTAGAGACTTTTACACAGGAATGGAGCACAATATCAAATATTTCAAAACAAAAAAAGCCAATATCAGCCTGATACAACCTGATTTCAAGCAGCTCATCAGTGCAATCATTTATCAATGAGGAGTATTTATCTCCAGCAGCCACTAGCTCCCCATTGATGCAGCAGTATTTCACAGTGTGCTAGAGGCCTGCTATCCAGGGAGCAGGAAGTGTGTGTGTGTATGTGTGTGCTGTCTGAAGCACTGGCAGAATCCTAATCTTCCAGCAAGAAGCTTCACATGGCCAGATCAAGAATTAGGAAGGAGGCTGATGGGGGGGGGGGGGATGAAGGAAAAAAAGCCCATCTCGGTCTGTGTTTTAAAGGACAGTGCTTTGAATGTCATTTGACA
The DNA here is from genome assembly GCA_036024295.1 of Nannoperca obscura. NCBI lineage: Eukaryota > Metazoa > Chordata > Actinopteri > Centrarchiformes > Percichthyidae > Nannoperca > Nannoperca obscura. Next base: position 21,163 of record JAVQJL010080050.1, read on the forward strand.
ATTTCCTTTTAATTAGAACTAATTTACAGAAAGATGCCCACCAGCTAATCTTTACAGGATAATTAACTTCTATTTTCTTTACTTTTAATTAAAAAGTGGAAAAGATTTAGCTGATCCATAAAGAATTGTTCTTTTGAAATGTTCATCAGACTTCACACTTCTTTTGGCATTGGTAATATTTAGATCCTATCTGCTGCTCACAGTCTCCACTGAGTTATTGCAATGATTTTCTCCCCCTTATCCGAGGTATTAAGAAGTGGAACTATCAATAGTAGAAATGGGAACCAGAGGAAAATTAGAATTGAATTAATTGCAAAAGGAACCCCCCATCCTTCATAATACTGGAATGAAATTGACATCTTAGATATATCCATTTCATAGAAATTCCTTGATGGGAAAATATTGTTTTATCTACATTATTTGATACAGTAATCACTTTTCTTTTTCTGAAGGCTCCCCATTAAATTCTTTGAAATGACGCTAGTCTAAAAGCTAATTGTTGCAGAGGCAGTTTTAACGTTTACTATATTGCTATTTCCAGCCCCACAGACTCACAGGCCACTGAATGTTATGATGACGATGCTTCTCAGGTTAAACAGCAGCATCTTATTAAGTACTTAAGACACAGTGAAGAGCCTGGTGCCGGCACAGGATGAAAACTCTGTCAGCCTCATCAGAGCTGGTGGAGAAAAGTATTTTCTTGCCACTGTTAGCACCTTTACTTAGTGGAGATAAAGTGAGCCAATATGAGGTGAGCGTGCAGTAGACAGAGCCTCCACTTGTCTGCAGACGAGCCAATGGCTGAAGATGGATGCCCCCACTTAACCATGATAGCTCCCTGGAGGAGCCTCAGTCAATGGCTTCATTAAAAGTGAACGTTCTAGTGAAAAGCTTGCTTATAAACCAGTAATTAAGACCACACATATTTTACCTGCTTTGTTTCAGCTGTCACAACCGGTGTACAGGCACATGGTAAACTTTTATTTTCTTATAAGTAACAGAATGACACTAATAAATCATTCAGCAAGAGGAGAAGCAAGTGTGTAACATGGAGGACTTGAGGATGCTTAAATACAGCAGACAGGCCATTTTAATGTGTTTGTTGCCCCTGCAAATCAAATGTTACCCTGCAAGAAAGTCATTAGCTCAGCCCATATTAGTTGGACAAGCTTTGGGACTTTTATGGACCAAACGTTGCACCATAGTCCACTTGGACGTGTGTCTCTCTCTCTCTCTTTCTCTCTCACTGAAAACTCTAGAGAGGCAAGTAGAGGCAGTAGAGTGAAGCAGGACCCAGCTAACTCCACAGAGAAACTGTCTGGCATCTGCTGAAGCCCTCGGGCACGCTCAGAGGTGCCTCCAGCATTTTAATGGCATAGTCAAATGCCAGCATGTTTTCATGCCATTCCAATTCCAATTCATTGGATAAAGAAGTAAGAGCGTGTTATTCCCCTTCAACAGTCCAGACAGAAACACTGGGCGCAACAACACAGAACTTAGCAACTCTGCAAACATGCTGGAATCCAACGTTGTGTCTGATTGGAAGAAGATACTCGACTAGAAACTACTGTTAACAGTGTTTGAGAAATGTGAACAAAAGTAAATCTCTGTTTTAGAGAAATATAATATTATTCAGCTGCGATGAGGAATACGCTCACAGTGATATTGACAGCGTTAGGTTTTCCCAGCCAATGGGTGTGTCTCAGTCTTACTGCATGGAGCATACATGTACAGTAATGTAAACTTAGTGGGCCATCTAAATGCATGATGTCATCAGATTGCATTTAGATGCCTTGTCATCTTTAGGGCCGCAGCCTCACAGAAAAGTGTGTGTGTGTGTGTGTGTGTGTGTGTGTGTGTGTGTGTGTTTTACATGGATCTGAATACATTTATTCACCCACCACCCCACCCCTCTCTCAGATGAACCCGCCCTCGCTCCTTTTCACCGCAATTTCCAGACAAGCGTTGCTGCTGCGTTTTCAAGCAGTTTGTTGACTGTTGATTGTAAGTGCCCGAATTTAGGAAGGCAGCCATTTCTAATCACGAGAATTACATTGCTTAGCAACCGGAAAATCAAGTTAAACAATACCATTGCTTATTCTTGGTCACAGACTGCAGCTCTGAGAACACATCAGTCTCCACTGAAGCTGTTCCACGCTCCTCCCAGCACACACACACTTACACACAAGCAGCCATTCATAGACAATATACAAATGGTAATTTACTTCTGACTTGTGTTACAGCATTAGCTCCACATTTAGTTTGATCACAGTGTACAACTTGGAAAAAATACTTTTTTTTTTTTTTCATTTACACAGTATGAAAAAAAAAGATGTTTGAAATGAAAGATTCCTTTGAGTGTTCCTGTTGCATATTAAGCTATTAAGAGTTGCGTAAATGGTATCTATTTCATTACAGTGATCAAGGATTAAATTAGAGGCTTGAGCCCTGTAACATATACATTAAGTCTCCTCCAAGGCTGAGGGAGCCCTCTGCTTCCCAAAGGTCATTAGAGCTGAGGAGAGAATATGGCCCCCAGCCTCTCCTTGCCTCTCTCCACTCTCTCCTCCTTCTTTTTCTCTTCTCTCTCAGCCTTCCTAACCATTTGTGCAAGACAAGACAAAATAGTTTTTCCTATTTTCATACTTTTCTGTCAGAGAGCGAGTGTTTCTCCCTGGGGGGGGGGGGGGGGGGGGGGGGGGGGGGGGCGGGGGGGGGGGGGGGGGGGGGGGGGGCGCGCGGGCGGGGGGGGGAGGGGCGG
>JAVQJL010080056.1:0-15494 GCA_036024295.1 Nannoperca obscura
GTGACACACACACGGCGTGAATACAGGGAACACACACATTGGTTGACCAATAACTGATCGTTTTTTTCCTGATATTATACAGGAGCCTGAAGTAGTGCCACATCATCCAGCGGATACTGTACCGGATACCGGGTACCGGAGAAGGAGAGGGATATACCGGATTGTGTGCGTGGCGTAGTAATGGGACAACCGATTCATTTTAGTGACATAGTCATTCGTTCATTTTGTTCAGTAGGCGAAGGGGTACTCATTTCTGTCCAATACTGAGCTTGTGCGGGCTAGCTGTTACGTGAAAATGAACGAAAGACTAACGAACGAATGACCCAAATCTGTCAGCTGTCACGTGACAAAAACGAAACTCATGCATTATTACTGTTGCACGGCCAAATGAACGAATGACTCTCTGAGACGAATCGTTGCTATTCGTTCATATCAAAGAGTCAAAATGAACGATTCGTTAGTGTGGCGTGTAAAGAGCCATGTGGAAAGGACTGCATCGCATGCTGTAAATTAGCGGCATTCGTGAGTTTGTTTGGGTGAATTCCATATCTTTTTAAAAGAGAGAAACGGAAATTGTAAATAAACAAATATTGTGATCCCTATAAAAAGGGCAACCATTGTACGAGAGGGGGTTGTAGCCAAAACAGCGGTCTGTCCCGAGACCGTGGTTGCTAACAGAGACCACTGGTTACGGACCACTGGCTATCACTAAAGGGCGTCGTTTTATGAAGTTAACATCTGAACATTGTCAATGAAAAACACATCAGAATGTAAAAAATATCAAGTTCACATTTTGTTTTCAAAGCCAAATTTTATTTCCGATGCCAAATGTCACTGATCTGGCTCCACGGACCACTGTAACCTGTCCGTGTCAGCGACCTCGGTTTGAGGACAGACCGCTGCGAAAACACACTGATAATATGTTATAAACGATATTAATGAATCAAGTTTCAAAATCTCCCCATCCACTATATTTATTAGAAATAACACCACTGCTGTTTGTGATTGTTTTTTTAATTTCATACGTATTCTACATGATTGCACAATTCTGTTTGGAACAGCAATGTATTAAGTTCTGCTTTATATTTACTCATTCACAAGCTGGCAATTACTGTAACGTTCATTTTCATTTGGGCTCATTTCACATTAAAAACAGCAACTTAAGTGCATACTTACTACTTACTGCCTCCAAAATGTAATGTTCTACACTGCCTAGGAGGTGGTCCGGACCACAAGGACCACACTAGGGACCAATGACAACTATCTTCAGCGCCCTCTAGTGATAGTAACCAACAACTGTAGCGGTGAATGCTTGGTGTTCGATTACAAAATGTCACATTTTTTCTAAAACAGTAATATAATCTTGTGTTTCTCAAATCCTAATTTCAGATTAGCTGCCAACCATTTAGATTAAGTCTTACAAAACGTAAATCTGTGGTCTTTTTCCCCACAAATTACAGCCATCCCTGTCTCTTTGGCTTTCAACATTGATGTTACAAATCCTGATGTCCATAATGGTGAACCAAATGATTTCTTTGGCTACAAAGTGCTTCAATTCATGTCTGGTGGGAACAAAGGGTAAGTTTGCATTTGCCTCTTGGTGGCTCATAACTGTGGTCAGAAGCTTCTGTCAAAAGCGCTTACGGTTTTGTGGTTTGAGACTGTGAGATATTGCATCCTGTAGCTGATCTTTTGTCATCACAACAAGATCACAAACACTCTGCCTACAACAGCAAACCTGTTTTCTTTTATTTAACAATGTGCTACTTGTGTCAGCCTGGCCAGTGAAATGGTTAAGATGACTAATAATAATCATGCTCGATTTCACCCACAGGATCATTGTCACTGCACCTTTGCAGCTAAATGGTTCTGGAGCAATATGCAAACCCACATCCAGCAACCACAACCAAACCACTCAGTGCTTCATAGGTATATAAATGCAATGCAAAGATCAGTTTCTAGCAATGCAGACATATGAAATATAAAATGAAAACATTTCATAGTGAAGCTGAAAAGCTTAGTGTATTTTTAAAGTACTAATCAAATGCTACTGTCGCAGGAAATTCTTCCGAGAGCCAAATGCTCAAGAACCTCGGTCTGTCGATAGTTCAAGACGCCACGCTTGCCCAGTTCACTGTAAGAAAATCACAAATACACTTTATCTGTGATATCTCTTCAAAGTGCTGCGCTAAAACAATTCAACACGATGAATCAAATGTCTCTCCTTCTCTTGTGTTCTGATGCAGGTTTGCAGTCCAAGTGTAGTCAGTGAATGTTACGGGAACTCCTATCTGAACAGCGTGTGCTACAAGATCACAGAGCAGCTTCAACAAATCGACTATTTCACACCTGCTTTCCAAAGTAAAACACCTCCCATTCTGTCGTTATAACATCTGCTCCTTTTTGCAGTAAAACACTATTCTCAATGTTTTGGTCCCAACTAAATATTCTTCACAAATTGTATCTATTTTTTCAGAGTGCACAAAAAAGACAGTGGACCTTGTCTTTCTGTTTGATGGTTCAGGGAGTATGACCCAAACAGAGTTCAACAAAAATAAAGAGTTCATAGTGCATATAATGAACAGCCTTAAGAACACGTCCATCAAGGTAACTGTAGTACCGCAACATAAAAAAACGATATATACATAATGTTACATGAACACCGTATTATATCGTCTGCTTTTTTTCAGTTTGCAGCAGTTCAGTTCTCCGGTGAGTACAGAAAGGTTTTTGACTTTAATGACTATCAAGCTGAGACGGCTCTGAAGAAACTTGAAGATGAAACGCATATGAAAAGTCTCACCAACACCCACAGGGCCCTCAAATTTGTGCTGTAAGTTCAGTTACTTTGCACCAGCAGTTCTCCAACTTTTGAACAACTGAAAACACTCATTGTTAAGAGAAATAACAAGAGCTGACACAGTACAACTGTAAGATTATGAGCATCTTCTTTGTTGAAGTAATACATGTTAATTTATTTAGATGTAGATGCAGTTTTATTAAAAATGTTAATTTTACATTTGTTTCAGGGATGAAATCTTTGACAGTACAGGGGCAGGTGCCTCTCTGGATGCAACCAAAGTTCTGGTACTAATCACAGATGGGGATCCCAGTGATTCAGACTCCGGGATTATTGAAAGATACAACACAAAAAACATCATTCGCTTTGTTATTGGGGTAAGCTGTAATGTAACACGCTATCACGTGTCTCATTATTATTTTCTTATTTGTCCAATAGATACATTTCTGTTGATTAATTAATTTAGAACAATTGCATGTGGTATACCTCAGGGATCAATTCTTGGAACTGTTCGTTGCACTGATGTCAGACATGGTTATAGTTAAAAGTGGGGGTACAAGATTATTGACAGGCAAGTCGAGGTACGGCAGGAAAATGTCCTCGCAAACTCCTTTTAACCCTTGTGCTCCCTTGCCGGGTCATTTTGACCCAGTGGCCCATTGTCTTGACCCAGTGTCTTCTCCACAGGGAAGCACAAGGGTTAAGAGATATGACATACATTGATATTAACAATTCTTTGAGTCCGTAAAAACAAACAACTCTAGAAGCACACGATAAAGGCCATCATCTGTCGGCAGTCTTATTGTCAATTCGGCATCAAAATAACCCATAAAGATTAACCCTTTATTGGGCAAGTGACTACTTTTGGTAATTTCCGCACGTTAGATATCAACACGTTTCTTTCACCTTATAGGTGTTTTTCTTGTACTTCTTATATAAATACTTATTGGTATTTGGTGTGGTAACTTTATTGGCCTTGATTTTCTACAAAATGAAAAATTGAAAAATGTTACAAAAGAAATAAAGTATTGTTATGCTCTCCAATAACAGCCTAAGGTTGCTTTTTGAATTTCAAAGTATTTCAGTGAGTGCCCTATAACGATTAACTGTATTTCTGATAAGATAAGCAACTTCTGTTGCAACTTCTGTTGCTTATCTTGCTGACATCAGACTTGGAGGTTCTTTCTAATTTCAAGCAGCATTCTTGTTACAGGTCAAAGAAGCTAATCTGACTAAATTTAATAAGATTGCTTCAGCTCCAGCAGACAAATATGCCTTCAAAATTGAGAAGTATGACGGACTCCCAGGAATACTGGAAAACTTTCAAAAAAAGATCTTTAAAGTAGAAGGTAATTAGTTCAAATTTGGTTTCCATCTTTGTGCAATACTGTTACAAAAATAAATTTTATCTTGTCTTATCTAACATGAAACGCTTTTGTCTTTATATTTAGGCACCAAAGTGGCTCGGTCAGGAGATATTACTGAAGAAATGTCTCAGAGTGGATTCAGTTCTGTCTTCTATAAGGTGAGTAAAGTCAAAAAGACACACTATACTGTAGTGTAGGTTTAACCCAAATATATCAAATATAAATAGCTCGGCGCCAGACAGAATAAGCAATATCCTAACCTGTCCATTTAAAGTTGATTGATATAAACAAAATCAACTCAAATGGTTATGGCGTAGACAAAAACAGAGTCTCCATGCCAACAAATCATCATAAACGACATTCAAATTCGACAATCAATAAAAGCATCTCTTACATTTCTTTTCTTGTTTGTTTTGGTTTTTCAAGTATTATAAAACCCACACAGCCACGCATTAACAAAAAGAAGCGCTCACAACTATAAACTGACAGACAATAACATCAATTACGAGAATTAACAATTCATATAAATAGTGTACTACCAATAGTAAGTAAAACAATAAAGAGAGAAAACAAGGATGTTGAGATGCAGCTTAGGTAGAAAGTTTGGCTTTAAGCACAATAAAAAGGTCTTTTACAACACCAGTGTAGTGAAAATAGAGTTCACTGATTTCCTCTCTTCAGCCTCACTGGACCAACCAGTCACAATTAAAGTAGTCCTGACTGCAGCAGCTGATCTGTCATCTCCCAACATAACTACTGTTGGTAGCTCCCGTCCTCTCTGTGCTCTGACCTCCACATTTCTGTCAACAGGATACCTTGATCCTGGGTGCAGTGGGATCAAACAGCTGGCGTGGTTCTCTCGTAGACATTCACGAAAAAAACAAAACACAAATTAAAGATCTACAAATGATGGTGGACTCCTACATGGGTATTGTACAAAATGTTGTTTCTTTCTTTTTAGATAGAGATATTGATGCTATATTGTATTTTACGTGATGCTTGGCAAAAAAATATACTTCAGTAAATTATTGGTTTCCAACCTAAATGGTGGGTTTAAAATAGCTTTGTACTGTAAATGTAGTAAATAGATGGGATGGAATCATGAACTGAGTGAATGTGTATCTACAACCCCTTCATTGTGATATCTGCCTGACACTGTTGCAGGATACTCTGTTTCTGTTGGAGAGAAGAATAACGCTAAGCTATATTTCACGGGTGCGCCAAGATTTAACCACACCGGACAAGTCCTGCTTTTCAGACAAGATGACAAGCACTGGACGACAGCCCAAAGGATAAATGGGGACCAGGTTGGTAACTGTCTTGAGAACGTTTTCTGTAAAGTCTGCATGCATATTCTGAACAGAAATCGTTTCTTGATTGTTTAGTTTGAGGGCGCTTTCCTCAGCATGTTGAACCCTCAATCTGCTATTGCAAGTTAATGAAGGCCTTTTTGTTATACCACCATTAGAGCTTGTGTCATTCACTTTTAGAACACAAAAGTCCAAGAGGCAGGTTTATTTTCAACTTTGAGAGAAATGAGTAACCCCCCCCCCCCCCCCCATAAGAAACCTCACATCTTCATCTGCTGTAAAAATACTTTTACTTTTTACTTTGCAAAGTTTCTCAAATAAACAAAGTTAACCTGCTTCTTGGAACAAGCTGGATGTACTGAATGTATTTTTGCCTTGAGAAATCAAGCCGATTACTTGGATAGAAAATGCTGCAATATACAAAATATAAAGTTTGTACACACTTCCCCATTCACATACACTTTTGACTGGTATGTATTAACTTTGCACTTACAGATGCAACATGCTGCATGTTGCACGTTATGAAGATGTGTTAAGGCATATTATTTCAGTAGTTACCAAGAGGAAACCATAGAACTTCCTGTCTCTGCCACCTAGTTTTACTTCTTGATAAAAGACTGTGAGAAGATAACAGACTTAGTACCTTTCCCAACTTTACTTGCATACATTTCAAAAACGGTTAAGGAAGTGAATCATTTTTTAACTTGAATAATATAAACTTTCAGATTGGTTCGTACTTTGGTGCCGAGCTGTGCTCAGTGGATGTCACCTCAGACGGTAACACAGACTTCCTGCTGGTGGGGGCTCCACTGTTTTACCAGCCTCAGGAGAAGAGAGAAGGCCAGATCTACGTCTACTCGCTGACTAAAGAGGTGGGCTCAGATTCAGTGTTTGAGCTTTAATGGGGTTACAGAGAGATAATTACTGACTTCACTGTCTTAATCAATAAATGTACGTTCTCATTCCCACCAGTTGCAACTGAAAAGTGAGCTGAACGTGACTGCACCATCCATGGGGAGGTTCGGCACCACCATATCCTGTCTTGCAGATCTGAACGGAGATGGACTCCGAGACGTCGCCGTCGGAGCCCCCCTAGAGGACGACAACAGGGGGGCTGTGTACATCTACCTCGGTGACAGACACAGGGGGATACGCAGCCTTTTCAACCAGGTGAGACAGAGATAACCGGACACAGTATCTTATTCTGAATGTATATTTTCTAAATGAATAGTGCTTCATCATCACGATGATTAGATAAATACGTGTTTGGACTCAAACTGTCTTTTGAATAAAACCAAAAAGTCATCCGCCCTCTGAATGAAATGACTGAGCAGAGAATATAATTATCATCAGGGTATTTCTTCAGTCATTTCGGTAATCACCTTTAAAAACCTCTCCGTCTGTCTCACCCTGAACATCTGACAAAAGAACTCTAAACAGGCAGCTTTTGAGTTCACCACCTCTCTAGTGAGTCTAACAAATCACACGCTCTTATTCCAGAAAATCCTGGGTCAGAAAATAAATTCTGGGATGAGATTCTTTGGACAGGCCATTGATGGGAACATTGACCTCGGAGAGGACGGACTCCCGGATATTGTGGTCGGATCGCAGGGCACAGCTGTTGTCTTGAGGTATGGATAACGTGCACATTAAGTATGTCCAATTGCAAACCCCTCTCAAAGCCAGACTACATCTCAGCGCTCAGTTTGCTCACACACTGCCTGAGAATTTATCAGATCCATCAACTCATCGTGTACTGGTTATGGTACATGATGAGTGTCTATATGAAGTGACTCACCACCTTAGTCAGCATAACACATTGTATAATAAACAAGGACACACATTTACTGACTCAAATGTTTCAATTTGGTCAAATTTGATGTTTCCAGGACAGCTGCCATATTTCTTTTATAGTCTGAAAACAAAAGAAAGTCACCGGTGACAGCCCAACGAGCAGTGGTTTCAATTCAAGCAGGTGTAAGATTATTGATGTCCGAGTGAAGGAGAAACCGTCTCCTACACAACATACTAAAATGGTTTCTGACTCAAAGAAATGAATCCATGGTTTTGCCAGAGCAAAGTGGAAGAGGGAAGAGAGAAGAGGGAAGTGAAATTGTGAATTGGTCTTGTTTACCCATTCTCCAAGTACTAGTTTACAGTCATCCTGTAGAAAAGATCATGTGCAAAGTCAAATAATCATTTTGATGGATGTCTTTCAGGTCCAGGCCCGTCTTTAATGTCACGGCACATCTGTCTTTCCAACCTGAGGAGATAAGCACTGAGAAAATTGTCTGCCCAGCGACAGATGATAATTTACCAGTGGTTACCTTGACGGCCTGCTTTGAAATGGTAGAAACAACAAAGAGCAAAGCAGGTGTGGACCTGATCCAATAATATTATTCATTACCAGCTGTGGATGCTGCTGATATTTTAATCCTGCTGTGTGCCTCTGCAGGGGCAGCGAGCTCCGGACTGAACATCTCGTGCGCGCTCGAGGTGGATCCGATGAGACAAACACATCGAGGTTTCTTCAGTGAAAACGGCAAACATTCGAGGCATCATACCTCTTCCTACGAGCTGATGGATAAATACACCTGCTTAAACTTCTCCATCGACATACCAGTATGGAGATTCATTTGACATATTCACCCTCACATACTCTTTAACTATCTGTAAATGAGCAGCTATCACCTGTCAGTCTATAGATATGTGTACCTCAGCTAGTTAATTCCTTGAGTTTTCCATTTAGCTACACAACACACTTTAAATCCATGAAAGTATATTGATTAACTTTTGTTGGTTAGATTGAGTCGTGGGCTATAGGCCATGAATGAATGCTTTGTGCATGTGAGAGCTCTTTATGCCGGGAAAATTGTGTTCAATTGTGTCCTCACACAAACAAGAACATTTTACTTTACTCTGACTTTGGACCTCTACTTAGATTTCATGGGAAGAGATTTAGCTGATGTGTATTTTCATGGTGTTTTAAAATCCTCACCAACCCACTTCCCCGTGTAGGGAACACATTTTCAGTGATTATCAGAAAGCTTGTAAAGCTGTAATTCTTATTTGCTATTCAGCTCCATCACCAACACACTTATACTAATAGTAATCCTAATAAACTTTTTCAGTATTCAGTCCCTTAGCTTAATGTTTAAACCAAACTTTCTAAAATGAAACACTGTCTGTGCAGTTTGAAAAATTCTTCACCAATATGCAGATGACATTTCTTTTTATCTTGCAGATATGTGTGAAAGACACATTATCACCCATCGTCATCAAATTTAACCTTTCCCAAGATGACAGTGAGAGCGCAGGTGCCGTTCTGAATGTGGACAGCAAAAGTCAGGCTGTTGCTGAGGTATGTACAGCAGAAGTTTCCAGGCAGTCATGTGCCCGTCTACATTTCTAAGATATTTGGATTCAGATAAAGAGCAGACAGAAACTAAAATACTTACACACTTTACAGTTTTTGTCATGATATTGTCAAGGATGTTCCAACTGAAGACACAAATCTTCAAAGACCAGTCACATATACATAAGAATAAAATACTGGATTTCTTTGAATATACAGACAATATTAGTTAACTGAGTCTACAGCCAGGCTAACAAGTCATGCTAACATGCTGATGTTTAGCAGGTATGTTTACCAGGTTCACCATCTTAATTTAGCATGTGTGTTAGCATGCTAGCATTTGCTGCTTAGGTCTAAACACAAAGAACAGCTGAGGTTGATGGGAATGTCGTTAGTTTTGGTCTTAGACCAAAGTATTGGAAAAACTGGGATTGGATGACGGCGCTAGATGAAAAGTCGGGAGATCATCAAAGTTATTACAATTCATCTGGGGACAAAAATTTATGTTGGTACCAAATTTCATGGCAATCGGTCCAACAGCTGTAATGTTGATTTAAAACACTGGTCTCTGAACTTGACTGGTTACAAAAATGATCCTGTTGTAAGACCATTTTTTCTGGTTTGCTCTGTAATTTTTAAGCGTTTTCTTTTTTCTTTTTACAGGTTCCCTTTCAAAAGAAATGTAGAAAAAATGACACCTGTATCGCTGAACTTGAGGTGGATTTCAACTTCATGTATGTATATCTGGCAAACAGCACAGCAAACGTAATATTAACATCAGATGACAAAAATGTAAGAAGTATTTTCTCTTTATTTTAGGACCTCAACATTATTGGTGGCAGAAGATAACTACTTCAAGCTTTCTGTAAAACTGTCCAATCATGGTGATGACTCCTACAACACCAGCCTTACAATGCACTATCCTGTAGGCCTCTCCTTCTCCATGATGACTGTAGATAAGGTGACTTAAACATGAACTTCTATATCAGTGGCCAGTTTATTATATTCACCTGTATATCTGCTTGTTAAAGGGGCACTTTACACATCAAAGTCTGTTTATAGGTCTTAGGGAGTACAACTGTTATGTGGAAAAAGTTATATGAAGCCTTTTGTGGCTCCAGAGGGAGCTGCATATTGTTGGTGCAAGATGGGGTGGTTTGAGTATCTCAGAAGCTGCTAGAAGATAAAAAAAAAACATTTTCTGGTCTGACAGATCACGTTTTCTGCTACAACATGCAGATGCTGGAATTTGGCGTAAACATGAACGCGTGTAGTCCCCCGCCCCACAGTTCCTGTCCCTTAAGCTACACGACGGACCAGTTATATACCTTCACAATCATTCCACAAATAACTCTGAGAAAAACCTCCACTGGTGCAAAGTGCAAAACTACTGCTAAGCTTTCTTTCACATTTCTAAGCCTTTATTTCGGCATCACCCAACAGTAGAGGAAGCCGAGCAGAAATGTTTCAGAGGATTTGAAACCCCAGCAGGATGTGTGTGTTGTCAAAGGCAGGCGTGTTTTTAATCACAAAATCTGAGAACTAACACTGTTCGAAATATCTCTGTCTTTAAACTGGAAACTCACCCTACCATATATCAAAAAGGACATGTTCTTTTTTTAAACAGGCGACGAGACGAACGCTCCACAGCTGCCATGATCTAGAAGGAGTAATCGACAAAACTATATGTGGGGTCAGCCTGCCTGTGTATCATAGCAGATCATCTGTGAGTCATATTCCACCCAGACACCTTCACAAGACAGAAGTGAAAATCTCTCAAGATCTGTGACCAACGGCCTGAACCATTGACATTTACAACCCTCTCTGATGAAGCTGTCGTCTTTTCTCTTTGACTCAAATCAAACGTCTGTCTTCTGTTTCCCATGAAGGCAACATTCAACGCCTCTTTCTTCATCATGACTGACTATGAGTGGAATGAGACTCTTTCCATGACCATTATTGGAGAAAGGTAGAGGCCTTCTCATACAACCCAACACACAGAACAAAACCAAGCTTTTCTCCACATTATTTTAATATTATTTACTACTATTATATATTCCATGTTTAGTATTCACAACAAATGCTTTTTACATCCTCAGTGATAATGCAAACCACACCGGGACCAACTCCCTGACCAAAAGAATCCCCGTACAATTTGAAATAAAAATGGCAGTAACAGTGTAAGTGACACTCTTCACATCAATGGAAGTTTTTAACTGTGATTCTTGTATTTTTATTATTTGAATTATTCAATCTGGTTTTTCATCCAGTTAGTAGTTATTTTATCCCACAGTTTCCTGCACATTATGATCATTCTGTATTCTTCTCAGGAAAGAAGAGACCATCACCTACATGAACTTCACAACAGAGGATCCACCTAAACAAATGGTTATCATATATAAGGTGAGAAGGCTCTACAATGTCCTCAAGTTAGTTGCTAATTTTGTCTGTCTGCTGTTTGGTGGTGGGTAAGTACCAAGTGTAACGTGTGTTTTTAGTATGCACTAAGGAAATGAGACAAGGCGTGCTACTTATTGAGCTTCAGAGGTGCCCATTAAGGAGATCTTTCAAATGGTTTTATGTTCTCAGAAATGTTTTTTTTAATAGGTCAAATGTTCATTGCATGTTTCCCCGAGTCAATATGTTGAATCATCCTACACAACTACAGCTTATAGCCTACTGATGTTTGCAGCCAAGACCTCTCCACAGAGATTTGTAGCATTCAAACTGCATTTGAAAAGTCCATCTCCCCTTTGTTCTTCTGTGAATGCCCGTACCAATCTCTTACAAAGTTAGTTTCTGTCTACAGACACACATGCTCGTAGGATCACGGTGAACACAGGGACTATCCTGTTAATCTCGGCAAGAAAGGGAAAAAGCATATTTCCCAAAATGTCAAACTCCTCTTTTAAAGCGGATCAACTGTCTCTCACTATGTGCAGATAAATAATCCTGGTTGGAAGGCGTTTCCTGTCAACGTGACCCTGATCTTTCCAACTAAACTGGAACACAACTTTGAAATGAAGAACTATCACGTCAGTGTCACGCAGGTAACTTGGAAACTGCCCAAACACTGCTCCTACTTAAATACTGCCGCTGTGTATGGAAATCCTTAATTACTTTTATCTTTTTTTAGAACAAAACTCATTGCACAGAAAATACTCACAGGACACCCAGCTCACCTGAAGTAAGTAAAACACATTTACTATCAAAATATTCTATTTGAACCCTTAATAGAATGAACTGTTGCTGTGTTTCAGTGCTCGCCAATGAAACACTGCAAAGTCATAGAGTGCGACAGGTTCATCCTGGACAAAGAATCAGCCACTGAGTTCAAACTGGAGGGAGAAGTACAGTTCAGGGATCTCAAACAAACTGCAGCGGTACGTAACAGCACCACACTCAAACAACAGACAGGACCAGACAATACACACCACAGACGTACCATTGAAAGTGGTAAATATATCATTAATTGACGTGTTCTTATTTTGCAGGAAATTGGCTTTCTTGAACGATATACTGGAGACAGTGCAGAGGTTAAATTTAAAAACGTTATAAGTGTTAGTTATGACAAGCAAAAATATGTGCTGGATTCTCATAAACAAAAGGTACGTTTTCAAAGATATTGCTTTTAATGCTTTTCAGTACACCTCATTTATCATATTTATTAACTAATAAATGTGGCTTTAAAGTCTGATGGTTTGCGGAAAGACAACGATCCAACAACGAAATTGGTACGTTCAGTCTACACGTGAACAGCCACAACTACTTTATTTACAGGACATTTTATATCCTCATTCAAATAAGCTAAAAGGACTCACTTTGAAAACATTTTCTCTGCCAACAGACTGAAGTTCGTGTTGAGTTCATAATCCCCCCAAATAAACTATGGATCATTGTAACTGGAACTGTACTGGGATTCTTTCTTCTGTTCATAATCACATTCATCATGTTTAAGGTGAGAGTTTTATTCCAAACCACAAAATATAAGTTAAACACAAATGATGTATCTTCATACTCAGCGTCTGCTCAAATGTTTACAACTGAATTTAAACATTTAAATGAAGCTTCTCTGCAGTTAAATCTCCGCGGCCTTGGTCTAATGATTTTTCTTGTGTCTGTCACAGATGGGTTGCTTTAAGAGGAAAACACTCGAGTATTATCAAGAACAGGAGGATGATGGTGCTCCTCAGGATGGTGCCAGTCCTGACTCCACCCTGTTCTCACCAACTGTCCCCACCAACGGGACAGTCAGCCAGTCGGAGACTGGCAGTGAAGAGGAAAAAAAGCTTCTTGATGACGGTCAGGCAAACAGCAGCCCCCCGGCAGCTGATCCAGAGAAGGGACTGGACTGAACTACAAACGTACCTCTATCAAAGTGGGCTCAGATACCTTGCTCGAGTTATAAAGCATGCAGAATGCACAGGAGGTCATTATTAGTGAGCGACATTGTTAAAGGAATAGTTTGACATTTTAAAAATACGCTTATTCCCTTTGGTGCTGGATTTAAATGACAATATTGATACCACTCATGTGTGGCGGATAAATCTGAAGCTGTAGCTAGAAGATGATTAGCTTAGCTTAGAATGAATACTGGAAACAAGCGGTTACACTCATCTAAACTGTCTTTCAAATCAAACATCTTGAGACGTTACTGGAAAATACTGTTCTTGACTCTGCATTTATAACATTTTTTGGAGTCAAACTTGGCTTTAACATGTCACGTGACTCGCTACTTGAACAACCGAACAACTTAACATCCTGGAAAGCACATTATGGACAGTACCACTGACCATCAGTGGAACAATTTGGCCACAGTTTACACATTGGTGGAAAGCCGGCGATGGGTTGTCGACCCAACATCTCCTACTCATTAGTATTATTAATGCATGCATTATTTTCATTGTAATATACTATAACATAACTACTATACAGTCTATTTCTGAACTCCTGCACGTTATTTATTAAGTGAGCAGCTTATGTTCTTGTATCATAGATGATTGTTTGTTAAAGTGTATAACCTTTTGAGTGAATGCTGCAGGACATTTGACGCATTGTGTATTGTGATATTATTAGTGAGGGTGCATAACATTGTGTTTGTAAGCAGCCGTCCTCGGGTTCTTTGTGAGCAGTTGTTAAGGTCGGACAAATCATTGAGTGCCGTATTAAACCTGGATATCTGAGTTGTTGCCTGATATATTTCTGTGTTTTCAAGAGACTGTCACGTCTGGGAAAATCTTCAAATACATTTAAACTAACAAGATCATTTTTATGCACATTAAAACTAAAATAATTAGAATTCGCCATCAATTTGTGGTCAAACTGCGAAATTGAGACAAGGCAATTTAGTAGAGTTCATCAGGCTTCGTACATCTTTTTAAGAGTAAAATTCAAGCACATTCAAGGTACCAAAAATGTCCAGACTCTTGAAGCCTTCACCATCACCTCTAAATTGTTTCTATAAATGCCCCAAAACAAACAAATATGACGAGATCTTCAAGTCTTTTGGAATTTAAGCAAATTCCAAAACCCTGAAAACAAAACTGTTAAAATTTAGCATTTTCCGAACTTTCAAGACTTTGTACAAAGCCTGATTTATGCAGCGTCACTGTTTTTTATACCAAAGGACAAAGACTTGTTATAGAATTTTTAAATATTTTAATGTTAGATTATTTAAAAAAAAATACAGAGCAGAAAAAATTCAGTCGCAAAATGGCAAAAAAAGAGGACAAATTCATTCAAGTCTGTAGATTTTAAATACATAAAACAAGATTTAAATAAGTGCACCCTCGTAACGTGGTTACCATGACGCAAGATTAAATCAAGATGATTAGTGTTTTCACACAAAAGTAAATTCCAACGTTAATGTCCGACATGGAAAACTGTCGTGTCTAAAGTCTTAAAAAGGTCCTTGAGCGGCGCGGCTGCCGCGGTCACGTTCGCCCGCTGCCCCTCCTCTGATGTGTGCTTCAGTCCTGGTCGCGTGAGACGCTGCATCAGCGGCTTTATCACTGGTTTGAAAGGCAAGCTGTGCGTGCCGGAATTTCTCACCTGAGGTTCAGTCACTCCTGGGCTGCACAGTGTCGACCCACCTGGTGCCTCCGAGGAGATTCGAGGAGTCTGGTGAAAGGGCTGGTGCTCCGCCAGGCGGGCAGCGGTTTCCTCAGCGGACTGTTTGTGGGAATCTTGAGTCTGCGGAGGTTACAAACGATAACGGTGAGATACAACACGGACTATAAAGCTGGGTTGTCTCATCCGGCCAATGCAAGGTCCAAAAATCTACCCCGGCAGCACCCAAAGTCTGTGTTTGAATTATACTGGCGTGTGAAAAAAACTGCATCGACAATTTGTGTGTGTGTGTGTGTGTGTGTGTGTGTCTCCAAAGCCTTTTATGTTTTATTCTTTTGTGCCGCGAAGCTCCATTTCTGTCCCCAACACGACTATAAACCAACGGTGGAGGAAGCATTCAGATCCTTTACTTAATTAAAAGTACTACATTTAAATAGAAGTTAAAATCCAACACTGAAAATGTTACTTAAGTAAAAGTATGTACACTACCGTTCAAAAGTTTGGGGTCACATTGAAATGTCCTTATTTTTGAAGGAAAAGCACTGTACTTTTCAATGAAGATGACTTTAAACTAGTCTTAACTTTAAAGAAAT